>JAGQAX010000004.1:45075393-45187303 GCA_019142605.1 Cephalopholis sonnerati | reverse complement strand
AATGGGCCTCATGAGACTTGAAAAGCTAAATTTGTTAGATTCAATTCAAAGGAGGCGCTCTGACACTAATCAGGCTCTTGATCCTACTTTGTCCCACCTGTCTTTAAAAATAAGCTCAGAGACAGGTGAGAATTTAGAGAAATATAATCATTTTGAAAACGTACTGTGCAGTTTAAACCTGGAAAAACCATCTGCCTTTCCCATCCGCTCATGATTTACAGAAACCCAGTATTAGGGCTCTGCCTGTCAAACACTGCTCAGATTGGTTTGCTATGGATCGTATTCAATCTGCTGTGACAGATCAATGGGTAGTGCACACATAATGTGATATTTTGGTTACATGCTTGGAAGCTAAAGGTCAATGGTGCATTTATCCCGCAATGAAAAGATGATTTTCATCAACAGCTAGCTATTTTTTCATGTATGATAAATTAATAATCAGACATTGTTTGGCCTCGCTCTAATGTGAGCACAGCTGGGTTGCTTCGCTGGCAGACCCAGATTGCTCTCAGCCAAACTGACAGCTGCTGTTTGTCGTTTGTAGCAATGATTAATGCATTAAAGATTCTCCCTGCTTCTGCACAACAGGGTTATGTTTAACTAAGGCTGCTTCACATTTTATCGTCGTATCTTCATGTCAATATTTTCAGTTTAAGAAATGGCTGGGTCTCAACACTTTGCTCTGCAGTTCAGTTAAAGCCCCCGAGGACAAAATTCATGAACAGGGAAGAGAACAATGAATGCTGCACAGGAAAAGATATCCATAACACAGCAATTCTTGTTCGGCCATCCTCCAGCGCAAGAACATCGAATCAACATCTCGCTCGGCTTGTTTTGCCAAAAGGCAGTCTGAGCGAAAAATGGGTGCGGGCAGCCTGAGCTGCAGGGTGCTGTAGATGTGGGTAAAAAATAAAAAATAAGAGCTTTTTTTTGCTGACACGCGGAGTTGCCTGACTGTAAGTCGATGGTTTTAATGAATGACAGCCCCCAGAAGTTGCTGCTCGCTTTACAGTAGCTGCTGAGGGAATCCCCAAGTCATTAAACAATCCCCGGAAGTTGCTGAATATATGTCGGCTGCTCACACACTGCTCATGTTGCTAAATCGACTAATCAATGCCGCGTTGCTGCCAACAGACAAATGGCTGTCTGGGTACAAGATCAAGAAAACAAGTGCCACAAGGCAGCAGTTAATTTAGACTTTCCTGCGATAAAAACAGCTGTCCAAATAAAAATCAACATTCATGCACATACAGATCTAAAGCTGTTCCTGTACTTAAACTGTAAACTGATGTTTTCTCCGAGCAGAGATACAGAAGACGACTTCACTGTTAACGAGGCTGAATTATGAGTTTGAGCCAACAGTGTCTCAGTGTGCTGCTCCCATCTGCTTTCAGCTGAATGTAGGAAATCACAGCATGAATTAAGACCCAAGTTTGTCTGAATGAGCAGGACATGAGGGACAATGACTAGATTTTGTTTTTTACAACCATGGACACTTGTAGTCATAAATATTGATTGGCTGTTCTTACTGCCATTTCTATCTTTCTGGGCACTGTGTACATGTACGTGTCTTACTGTTTAAACATATTACATTTAGTTTATCAGTTGAGTTGGGCTAATTACTACAAGTGCAGTACGTCAAAATTGGCAACTGTCAGTGACTTCTCAAATACTTTTTAAAATACTTTTTTAGCTGTCTCTTTGTAAATCACTGACTGGGCTGCTTTATTGAAATATTGAACTGATATGTTTTCTGAATCAACGTGATGAAGGACCATCATTTATCAGTTAGGAAGTTTTCTTTAAAATGTTAGCGTGTCATGATGTACACACTATTCAGTCACTAATTTTTCTGTAACCTCTTATCCTGCTGGTGGACACTGGGTGAGAGGTGGGGTTCACCCTGGACAGGTCACCAGACTATCACAGGGCTGACACATAGAGACAGACAACCATTCACACTCACATTCACACCTACGGACAATTTAGAGTCACCAATTAACCTGCATGTCTTTGGACTGTGGGAGGAAGCTGGAGCACCTGGAGGAAACCTCATGCTGACACAGGGAGAACATGCGACCTTCACACAGAAGGGCTCCACCCTGAGTTTGAACCAGGAACCCTCTTGCTTTGAGGCGACGATGCTGAAATTAATCAGCAACTATTTCTATTTGCGACTAATCATTTTAGTCTTTTCTAAAATGCATCTCCTGCTTTTCTGTCCTCTCTGATCGTAAAATTAATATTTTGGGGTTTTGGTTCGTTGGTTGGACAAAACAAGCGCTATAAGGACGTCACTTTTGGCCGTTGGAAGTATGTGATGAGCATTTTCATGTTTTATGACATTTTATAGATAAAGCGAATCTTCAGGATGTTGATGATGAAGAACAATGAAGTGACAGTTTGCTGTTTTTGTCTTGTCTTACATAACAGTTAATTCAATATATTTGGGTTTTGAACTGTCACTCAGACAAAACTGAGACATTTGAGAAGCTGCAGTGGGATTTTTTTTTTTTGTTTTGACCGAATGAGTAATTGAAAAATTTGGCATAAGAATAATTCATTATAAAAGTTGCAGCCCTAAATATTGCAAAAAGTATAGTTAACGGTACCATAACAACAATAACAATAATGATAATAATAATAACAATAATAATATTAATAGTAGTAACAGCTCAGTTTTTTACAGTGTACAGAGTAGCAGCTAGAAAGTGTTTTAATCTGTGTTACTGTAGAGGTGACCATCTTTACTATGTGCGGGTGTTTGTTCATGTTTTTGTGTTTTATATTTTAGCTACATAAACAACATTCACCCTAAGAGGAGCAGGCAGCAGCAGCAGCAGCAGCGGTAACACACAATACGCTGATTTTTAAAAGCCTTAAAAAATGACGTGCGACTAGTTGGTAAAGACGGCAAATTTTAAACATTGTAAAAAGATGGGGCCACACTTTCCTGCAATCTTACCTGCAGGTCTCAGTGGGTCTAATTACAGCTGTGCCAGCAAACCCACCACCCCACCCACAACACACACACACACACACACACACACACACACACACACAGTGGACTGCTTGCTCCGCCTCTCCAGGGGACCGTTAACATCCTAAAATCCTCCAGACCTCCTGCTTGTTCCTGGCCATGACATTAGTCAAGCGTTTGGGAGCTTTCCTCTGTCCAAGTGAAGCCTGAGTGAGACGACCGCTGGTGACTTATAAAAACCACCGCAGTGTGTCTGTCTTTGTTGTTGATCAACCCAGATGTTAAGAGAGGAGCTGAGGCGCAGACTGTCCTCCTCTGGCTACAGTCTTTCAAGCTTAATGCAGACTTTTTTTTTAATCATTAAAACATCAATAATAATAAAGTAATCCCAGAACAAATGTGCTAATGACTTGTATGATTACTGTAATTGAAGAAGAACCTTTGACCGTTTGCCACAAAGACTGTGGGAACAGAAGCACTGAGGAGGCGTGTGTTCTGATTTAATCGCTTTCTTTCTGGTTTGTCTGATGTTGTCACAGAGAAAATGTCAGCAGCTACAAACATTACAGCTAATTCCTGTTTTTAAAGTTCATGTGGACAGTGGGTGAAGATTTAAAGAAGGAGGACACACAAACCTGCGTGGCATTTAAAATGAGGCTGAGTTAAGGCTGCACTTATCTACTATTCAGGTGCTTAGCAACATAATTACACTGCCTACACTTGTTTTAGAAACAAAACTGGTAAAATCAACGTGCTCGAACACTGGGCACATTTCTTAACAGGATCTCAGGTTTCTCACCAGCTGCAGACGGACTGAGGGCCGGTCTGTCTGAAAGATATCACAATATAAATTAAGTCACTATTTCTGTTGAGCTGTGTGGACTCAAAAACAAGAAGAAGAAACAGATCATAATGCCGTTTGTGTTTGAGACTGTCTGCCTGCACTCTGAACGCCTAATTAGATGATGACGTCTCATTTCATTGACTTTGTGGTTTTTATCGTCTCTATTGGCTCAGGGTTTTGTCAGAGTTAATAATTTACACTATGAATCTGTTTGGTGTCAGACGTGAGGCACATTTAGAGTTAAAACAATATTTGATAATCAATCGACTGAAAATTTAACAAATTTTATATCATGGGATTTGGACTGTTGATTTTGGACAAATCGAGACATTTGAAAACGTCACCTGAGACTTAATTTAACAAGCCTCCATTTTAAAGGCTGAACGATTAATGGAGAAAATAATGAACTGATGATTAAAATGATGGTTAGTGTTTGATGTGGGAAACACCTGAGACCCCACGATATGATGTTATCACGTTACTCTGGTCAAGATTTATTTATTTTGACTCATTTATTAATTCATCGTTACTATAATTGTGGGGGTTGTTTTATTGTTTTTATTGTGTGAAGCACTTTCTGTGACATTCTGTTTGTATTAAAATTATAGAAATAAAGTTTGATTTTTAAATATTTTATATATTTTGTACTCTGTACTGTTAATCAAAGAAAAGGTATAGCTTTGTTTCTGTTGTCAGGTCATGTAACTTAAGTGTTTACTGTGGAAGTAATACAAATAATAATAATAATTATAATACTAATGCGTTTTATTTATAGGCGTCTTTCAGGACACTTACAAGACACAGTAAAAAACACAAAACAAGTAGCAATGTGTCCATAGATCATTAAATCAAACAATTTCTGTAATGTAGAATAAAAGTTAATAAAATGATTAGACAAAATTATAGTCATGTCTTGTTTTGTCTTTGAAGTCAAACACATATTTCTGTGTCCAAGTGTTTTTACTGGCAGAGTTACAAAACTGATGTTTTAGTAATTAAAAAATTGTCAGTTGTTGTTAATCGGCTTTTTGATTTCTGCAAAGTCGATTACACAGCTGATGCAACCACGGTTTATTTTTAGCACCATTTCAGGTGATGTGCCACGGTCTCCTCTGCAGCACAGATGACCGCTGGGCTTTCCTCCAAAAACCTCCATTAGCGCCTTAACAGACAAGCACACACTCACTCTCACACACAAAATGCCCGTCCAAATCATTATCGTCGTATTGAGTCGAGGAGAAAAAAGTGAATGAAATGCCAATGGGGTGAATGTAATTTGCGAATCAATTTGCATTAGGAGTGCTCTTGGATCATTCTGGACGCACCTGATGTGGTTAATGATGAGGCTGGAGGCGGGGATGAAGAAGTCGTCCACCCTGTCGAAGCGTCTGCCGATTGGCTGCGTGTGCACGGTGTGATGGGAGATTCTTCCACTGGCCTGATTGATCACCTGGTGAACACCAACGAAGAAGGAGGAGGGTGTTAAACATGAACGTGAGGAACAATCTCAGTGCTGCTGGGTTCTGCTCATTAAGTCTGCACCTCGTACTCATTTGAAACCTGCACTTAGAGCAGTACTTGTAATTGACATTTTATTTTTCATGTGAGTTTCATTCATTCCATAAAAACAGTGAAATCATCTCAAACTAATCACTCAGTGTGTTGCTATCATGTTGATCTGTGCGCTGATATGAGACACCACCCTTCAGTCTCTTCTTGCTGAGATGTTGGAGCTGCACGGTGGGAGGTGATGTGTGCTGTTGTCACTGGTGTCTAAATAATACTTGTGCATGCAAGGAAGCGTGCAGACATGTGCTTGTGTGTAGGCAGGGTTTGCTTTGATTGTGCCACAATGCACAAAGCAAATTGCCACAGACCAAACCCCGCATTATGAGTTTCTGTGCAGGCGATGACAAGCAGGATTTTCAAACAAGTAAAACCACTAAAGGCTCGAGCTGAATCAAGATGACTCTCAGAGGAAACAAAAGATTTCTCTTTTTTCAAAATTACCATTTCATTATTTATTTATTGATTCTATTTGTAGCATGATCCTCACATTTGTGTCGCGCTGACACTCAGTGTCAGAAGTAGTTAGACAGAGACACACTGAACAACAACACACCATCCATACTGGGTAAAGAGTGAAGGACTCCTAACCCTTTCATCATCCTGCTGAAACATGAGAGGATTACACACATGTTCACCTAACATGGATGTGACGAGAGCTGCACCATTAAATGGGCCACGCCAGTGAGCTTGTTGCAGATAATATAAATTCTCCTTTATTAATTTGATTTTGTACCCGGGTTTTAACAGATCTGGGGAAAACTGTGTTCTCCTACTCTGCACCATGGACACGAAACAATCTTCAAAAAGATTTAAAATTAGAAACACTTATATCCATGGATGAATTTATGGGTATCTTAAAGATTGTGATGATAAACATGTGCCACACTGAGGCCACTATGTTTGAATAGTTGTTGTGTTCAGGTGGATTTTTGTTGTATTTGTTGCATTTTAAATGTGTTTTGATTGGCTGCTGTCTCTCATGTAAAAGAGATTTTCAATCTCAATAGGACTTCCTGTTTAAATAAATAAATAGAAAATAAAATTAATTTCAGTGCCAAAAAGATTGCGGCTGATATTTCTTATTTTCTGTCCCCAATTAAAGGGGGGGATTTAACATGGCTGGACACAGAAACAGCCACTTAATCAGTTATTTTTATGCAATATTTTATGAGTTTGGTGAAACTGAACTAGCCACTTTGAACGCCAAACTGACCGCAGCAGCTCCTGTGTTCAGTGAGCCAAAATCACTTTTGTCAGTGGAGTCTGGTGACTTTTGAGAACAGCATTAATGTGGAACTGAAGCAGTGAACCTATTTCCTGTTGGAACAGTTCTGACGTAAAAATTCACTCAATATATCATGCACTTAATCTGCTTTAGATTTCTTTAGATGGGATTTGTTTTTGTGTGCTAAAATAGGTTTTATTGCTGAGCCCATCCACAGCAGGTCATTGCTCAGCTTCTGTGTCGTATTCCAGTCTGTTTCTCCTGATGACCAATATCTACTGTGTGTAAAACACTGACTGTGGATACGTAGCTCATATAGCCCCACTTCAGAAAATCTGAACTTTCCCTTTAATACAAACTCAAAACGTCCTCCATGGTTATTTGTTGTCTTCATGAATTCCAGAATAAATGACCACTTATCCACCATGCTGTGGAGATGGTCATTATACAGAACTTACTTACAGTCATGTTGTTTCACTTTGTTTTTTCCCCTCCATCAATATTGTCCGAGCTGCCATGAATGAATCTCAACACATGCCTCACAACTTTCACATTAAAGTCTGGTTAAGTAAAATCAGTGACTTTTTTCTAAACAAATTAAACATGTTAGACAACACTTACAAACATGTAACAACACCTTGACCTATAAATGACTGCATTGTGGAGTCAGACCATTATTTTTCACAGGGCCTAAAATCATGGCTTGATAACTCACTAAAGCCTGTGCAGTCAGCTCAGGGTGTTTGCTTTGTACCGCTGGGTTAGCCGCTAACAACAGTTTGTATCCTGGCATTGGCTCGTCTTTTGTTTCAGCTCCTTCAGCGAACACACCTCCATAGTCTCAGAGCAGAGAATGTTGCTCTTTTTATTTTTTTACAATTTTGAAAGCTCATTTTATGAACTAATCATTGAAATTTGGCTGGGTGGTTAGTGACACATTTTTCTGTGGTGAAAAAGAAAAAAACTACACATATGTAGTTTTGCTTTAACTGGACTTAAAACATTGTGTGCTCTTCTCTTTACAAGTAAACACTTAACATCCAGAAGTGTTGAGTGTTGTTGACAGTTATCGCTGAGCATTGATTAGTAATGCAAAGAAGGAGAAGCGACTGTGTATGAACACACTGGTTTGGTTAAAAAAGAGCAACTTTGAGCAGTAGAGTGGTACGTTATACTACATTTACCACGTGAGCTGATGTAGCAGCAAATCACTCCTCGCAATGTTTTTTTCACCCAGCTTTTGAAAGTGACACGAAATTTTCATATTTAAAAACCCAAATTTATTTGAAATAACTGACAAACAGCTGAATAAAGATCATGGTCCCAAATCATTAAAACTAAGAACAATGATAAAACATTTGTCATCATTTCTGGAAGTCTGGAATATTAACCAGACTATATTTGGGACCAATCAGCACCCTCACTGTCTTTGTTTTTATTTCAGATCCAGTGTGCTGCAGTTCTGAGCCCAAACAGCTGAAAATGTGTCACTGTCCAAATACTTACACACACTGCACTGTAAGTGACGACTAATTACCCCCTCATCAAGCGAGACAAACAAATCAGTGGTTAAATATCCAGAGAGGCCGCAGTGATTAATGCCACCATCATGTCATATTGGAAAAAAAGAGGACAAACTGGACGTGTAATCAGCTGTAGTGTCCTGCCAAGTGTTGATTACAGGGTTATTTACAACATACTGTATGTGTGTGGCTCCTTTGTTTGTTCTTAGTTGAATAAAGTCTATAAATGTAAATAAAGCTGATCATTGTGGTTTTTATGTCCTTGCACTCGCCCTTGTTGACAGACCTGTGTGATTTTAATGCTCTCTGGTCGATACTGGAGCCTTCATGGAAAATAAATCACACATATGTTGTAATCAGCACCATGAGACTGCTGTGATATTTAATGTTTAAATATATATGATAATCTGATCTATATCTGGAACGAGCAGTCAATTAATCGGTCACTAATCACCTGAGTCACTTTTCAGGCAAAAATGACAAATATTTGCTGCTACCAGTTTCTTAAAGGACTAATTCACCCAAAATAATTACTTGTGTATCAATTACTCGCCCCATGTTAACGCTACATTTATGAAGAAATCTTTGCTTTTGTTTTTATTCCTTCGCTGTGAACGAAGAATCCAAACACTGAGTAAAGGTGGACGCCTTTCACAGCAGCAGAACTTTATCAAAATACATCCATTTACAAACTGTCACACAACTTACGCAGTACAATCCAAGTCTCATTGATCCCGTCACATGCTCAGTACTTCCAGAACACACACTATTTCACTAAAACTGCAATATATAAACACTTTCCCTGTAGCACAACTGGATCACTGACACTTGTTTGTAAGTGTCTTTGTGTGGATAGTGGATATTTTGATATAGTTTTGTTGTTGTTAAATGTTATCCCCCTTTTCTCCATTTTTGGATTCTTCATTCTGCGTAGAGGCAAAAAAACATGTTTCTCTACAAATTTAACGTAACACATAGTGAGTAATTGATACACAAATGATCATTTGGGGTAAAGTTTTCTCTAAAATGAAGATAATTTCTGTTTTTACATCACTGTAAACTGAATTTCTTCAGGTTTTGGACTGTTGGTCAATATGAGTCATTTGAAGACATCACTTGGGGCTCGGGGGAGCTGTGATAGGCATTTTGTCAAACAAGAATGCCCCAAAAAAAGATAATTTGACACAATAATAAAGATCCCATGAGTGGGAATAAGATGGAATATAGCATTAATAACTCTGTTTTTAATGGGTGTATAATCACCTGAAACTAAGAATCATCGTTTCCTTAAAATGAACTGTTTATATTTACGCACTGGGTGGGTTCTCTTCCACTGAATCTGTCATGTTGCACCGCCATGTTTCTACAGTAGCCCAGAATGGGCAAACCAAACACTGACTCTATATTGGGTCATGCAGCGTTTTTGCTTTCGTGCCGGCCACTGAGAAGTTTCAGTTGGTTACAGTCTGTAACCTCACCGCTACATGGCACTAAATCCTCCACACTGGACCTTTCAGAGGACACAAGTACATGAGCAGAGCAAACACATGCACTGCCACTTTGCTGACCCTGGATCAGATCCTGTCAATACAGAGCGTCTGCATCTCTGTGCTTGAATGTCTCATTATTTGCCTCTCTATCAATTCAACATGATCAAACTCTGCAGAGGAATACAGAACATTTACAAACAATGGGTTGTGACTGACCTGCAGAGTGGGGAAGTTCTTCTCCACATCTCCCCAGCTGAGCAGCCACACCTGGTCGTGAGATTTGTCATAGTGAAGCTTCACGGGATAAGGGTCGGTGCTGACCGTCTGGAGAGGGACACACACAATCAAATCAGTCCAAACTGAGCCTTTAAAGACAGCAGGGCCACTGAATAACAATTGAAGGGAATCTAGACTTTGCTTTTGAAGAGATCCCTCTTTGATGTGCGCTGGTAATGTTTCTGAAAAGTTTTCCTGCAGGCTAATGCATCAGAGGTTGACAGGAGCAAGTCTTCTTTTAACAAGGCAGAGTGGAGGTGTGTGCTTTTTATGTATAAGGTGTTTTTGGTGTTCAGCTGCATTTCAAATCAAGTGGTGACAGACACAATTGCTTTACCACACTCAAGTAATTGCTTTCAGTCTTTATCCGTTCCTTGACGCACGGCGGCAATATTCCAGGTCTGAACAATAGATGAGTCGCATGTGACAGAAAAGCGCTCCTCGTGCATTATGTCCACCTGAGTGCAGATAGACAGCCAGCTCAAAGGGAATAGGGAAAGCACAGGGGAGAGGGATGCATGCAGGAGCTACAGCCTCAACAACGGCAAGAAAAAGCAATCATCTTTTTTTCCAAGAAAATTATTGCAGCCCTGTATTCCCACAATCCCCTTTGACTGCAGCTTACTTTCTATACTATTTGTTTTTGCTATGCAGCCCTAATAGTATTGTTTACCTAGGCAAAATATATATTGTATCACTGAGAGAGCAAACAGCTCCTGAGAGGGTTACTGCAAATGAGATGAGAATATCTGTTGAATCCTAACTAATCTCTGAGCATGTAGTCATCGGAGAAAACAGGTGTTCGTGTTGTTCTTTTTCTCTTGACTAACAACTTCTTTCTGGCTGAGGAAGATTATCAAGATCCTCAGCCAATATGTTCATGTAACTTTAGCGCCGACAGCGGATCTGTCAGGGATGAAGCGCGGAAAACATTACAGCGCCTTCATACATTTATTTATCCGCATACAATTTGCAATTAATTGGTTTTAACGTGTAAAAAACAATCTGCTCATTAAAAAGTCTTCACCAAGCACTTAATTGGTTACAAATTTCAAAATGCAACTCGCTCATTATTATTACTTTACGCATGTCAATCATATCAACAATTCAATGAGAAAATGGCAGGCAGGGAAACCAAAACTCGTGTCTCTCTTACTATTCTCCACGAGAGGCGGGTTCAGGTGCTTAATTAACAACTGCTAATATAATGCAATGAAGCTAAACCTCCAGGCGACTGAATAATGAGCCTGTGAGAGTCTCTGGGACACCAACCTGCTTACTGGCAGGTCCCTGAGAGGCTGGCGAGCTGTAAACAGCCATCACGGTGTCAAAAACATCTGCAGGGATCCGAGCAACCCTGGATTAACCTGACACACCCAAAACCCCACCGGCACAGATGATTTAACTCAACGCCGCTTGCTAGAAATGTGCCGAATGTTGTCATCTAAGAATTGTGCTACTTCCTGAGCCTGTCTCACAAAAATAAAATTCCCCCAGGAAAATAAATGGTGCTGCAAGGTGGCAGAGTGTTAAAGGGATTGCCTCTTACACCATCAGTGAGGGAAACTGCAGTTGCCATGGTACAATATCTACGAGGGGTTGCCAGGTTACAGTATCTGTGAAGAGGTGGGTCTCGGGGGTTACATGGTCCCCATATCAATGTGACGGTTAAGTGCAGGTCTTGACTGCAGCAGTATGCATGAAGTGTGTCAGGTCAGAGGTTAGCAGGTGAACTCAAGGTGACAAAACTGATCTGAAAGCAGCACTTTAGATCATCAGTGCATGTGCAGCAGAGCAGGTGTGACCCACTGTCAAGGCTTCGGACAAGTCAGAAACCTAACACTCACTGTCGTGTAGAAAAAAACAACACATGTTGAACCACATGACACAAAGTCTAGTGTTGGGGGTTTTAAGGCACCTGAAATACAACAAGGTTTTTGATTTCAACATTTGCAAGTAAATCAAATTACACATAATTAAAACTAATAAAAAAACCCTGAGATCTGTAATGAGCTGTTGTTGTCTGAGAAGGCAGAAACAGTTTTGACTGACAGCCTGATTAATGTTCATAACCTGTAGCTAAATCCTGAAAATGAGATGAGCAGCAGAAGATATGAAATGTTGATTAAATGTAGCTGACACATGAGAATAACAGTTGTAGTTACTCTGACGCCTTATTTATCACAAGCTGCCTGATCCACAGACTGGAGAGCCGGAATCAGAGACCGAATGACATCTCTTCAATAAACTGGCAAAACATGGGTTAAAACTAGAATCCTGTTAAATTGTTTCTGGGTTGCTCTTTGCTAAAAGAGCTGAGCATTATGGGAATTTCACCAACCTCAGATCAAAATGGAGCCAACTACTGGAACCCTGACACCTCGTTTCCACTTACGTACGTGACTGGTGTCTGTAGATCTGTAAATAT
Source organism: Cephalopholis sonnerati (assembly GCA_019142605.1). Taxonomy (NCBI): domain Eukaryota; kingdom Metazoa; phylum Chordata; class Actinopteri; order Perciformes; family Serranidae; genus Cephalopholis; species Cephalopholis sonnerati. The sequence goes on along the minus strand of JAGQAX010000004.1, from coordinate 45,174,968 downwards.
ACGGATGATGTCTCTAGTGTCCAACAGGAGGTGAATTTCTTTACAGATGGATAGAAACCTGATAGAAACTACCTGTAACCATGGGGGAGGGGCTAATTTCATTGGTTTTTCACCATCCAGTAGTTTGGAATATGAGCTTGGAACATTATCGGGACAAAGACAGGACCAATATTACATGGCAACAAATAAGTGAAGATGTTGGCTGGCACGTTTTGTGAAATGTTGAACTAAACAGACACATGAACGGCTGAAGGAGTCATAATGACGATCTGACAGTATATAATGTATAGCCATATTTTATTAGAATAACATTACTCCGATTCAAAATGTGTTTAAACAAGATAAACAAATTCTTTTTAATTACAAAAACTCACTTTACAACACAGCCAACTGAACTGAAGAAAATATCCTGTTAGCTCAGCTAGCACACTGTCAAACAGTCTCTCCGAAATCCACCACAAGAGTTAAATTTTTTAATGTACTTGAGGCTAACTCCAGACCGAAATATTACAGAGGGGGAGGAGTTTCATAGGCACATCCGATATCACAGATATTCCCATAGTTGCCTTGTCTCCGTACACATACATAAGTGGAAATGAGTTGTAACCCTTCTGATAAAGCAATCTTTATTTTAAATCTGGTTTTTATTTTAGTGTCTTAATCGCACTTTTTATTATTTTGTAATAAACATTAAATAAGTACTTTTCATCAAGTCTTATTTTTCTGCCAGCCCAGCTCACCATCCAGACACTGGAGTCATTTTTAAGAGATTTCCATACAACATTCTGCACCCAATGGTTTTTAGATGGACCTTGCATTATAAGCTGACAGATATTCTACAGAAAGTCAGTTTGTCTTTACGACTTACACTGTGTCCCAAACTGCTGACCATGCACTACAATACGTGTACCATCACTCAACATACCTCCGTGTACACAAACAATGGTATGTATCGTTTCCGTCGCACTGAGCTGTAATTACTTCCTGAGAGCCCCCTTGCTGGTTGGAGAAGTGTAACTATGGTAACCTGTGCCATATCACATCTGGCAAAGTCTAAACTTTAAGTGTTGTTGTTGACATTAGAGAGCTGTCAGGGCCGCTGTTATGAACGTTGTCTTCACAACCACATTACTTTGTGGGATATTTACGCCACAATCGTGTACTGTGATACTATAAGACTTTCTATACTGGGACCTCCCTATGGAACAACCTGCCCCTGCAGATTTTCTAAACAAAACGTAAGGAGGGGTGTTGGGGAGGGATGATGGTTCACCTTTGAGAGAGGTAATCTGAACCTCAGGAGTGGAGTTGTAAGGGGGATGAGAAGGTGTATAACTTAATTTTCTTGTTTGCAATCATGTGTATGTTCTTATGTGTTGCTCTGCTGTCTCCACTGAGGAGCACTTTGGAAATATGTGCTGTTAGTGATGCTTTCAAGTTCTGTCCTCTAGGATATTCTTTGTTTTAATAATCCTTTGAGTCATACTTTTAAAATTCCACATAAAAATCAAATCAAATCAAAAATATTTTGCTAGAGTATGTAATACATGGACTACAAATGCTTATTCTAAGGTTTTGGACATACTAAAAAATCTCACAGTTTGTTTCGGTGTACTGAACAGCATGCTAGTTTCTGATGATGGAATTTCAGATGCAGCCTTCGCCATATTGTACATCTATCATCAAACAACTAAGTGGATGATTGTGATGTTTACCCTGGAAATGTATCACATATGAATCAAAAATAAAAATCATTGTAGACCAATTTATACCACATGAACTATTTATGTCGTTGTAAACTGTTGGTTTCATTTAAATCTTCCCAGGCTATGTTTCCGTACTTTTAAGACCTGTTTAGACCAGAGACTTGAAACCGTTTTACAACACTGCAGCAGAAGTTGCAGCCGGTCTGAGCTGGACTCAAGCCTGCTGACTGTGTCACCTGCAACTCAGAAGGTCAAGTCGCCACCTGATTTTAGAAGCACGTCACCTGTTTCTAAAGCCAATCAGCTTGTAGTGAAGTCCGCTGGTCAAGTCAAAATGACAGGTGCTCTGTCGCCTCCTCACGGTGTGTCGGTGTCAGACAGTGGGCTGCTGCTGGCTGTATGTGCTTATGCCCCGCCCACACACACACATTCTCACTGACTGATGAATTGGCGCTGGTTATTGATATTATTGTGGTGTATTGATTATGAATACAGTCCATCTGATGCTGGTTTGGTTTCATCACTGTAGCCAGTATCTCACTATCACTATCCTCATTCAGATTTTAAGAAGCTACAAATTATATTCAGCCACAAAATAAGTCTGAAAAGCTACAAATCAGAACGGAAGCACAGAGAGTTGTTGACTAGAGATGATACACCGTCTCATGGTGAGGTCACTTCCTGTCAACGTTACAGAAGCACAGAGAGTTGTTGACTAGAGATGATACACAGTCTCATCTCGTTGCATTGGTGTGAACCGGCAGGTTTTTACAACACTGCAGAGCGGTGCATTGCAAATAGTTGCATGTTTCAACTCATCTTGTCGCGAATCTTGGGTCTGAACTGGGCTTTACACTTTCATTTTGCATGAACAATAATAAAGTCCCGGTGTCCTCAAACAAGTACTTCCTAATTAGCAACATCCTAGCCTGTTGCTATTTCTAAAATTTGTCAAGTTTGTGTGCCATTTCAAACTGCGAAATTATTGAGCAAATAAACAAGTTTCAGCCATAAAATATAAAAAGGTTTTGTACCTTGTCCACTTTTGTCTGGGATCAGCTGTAAAATGACTGAGCAGAGATTCTTCCCATCTTGTTTTTACACTAAGTAATATTGCTACCACAAGATGACATGAAAAAAGAGCTCACGAACGAGCTCACAGGTCTGAGTTAAGCAGAGTAATTAATGTATAGTAAATCCAAAATGTCACCTCATGAGGACGCAGGGTTGCAAAAGGTTAGAGCAGAAAGATGAGAAACGTTTTACGAGTTCGTGCTCAGGTTGATTGGTGCATTAAAGAAAAAAAAAGTGGTGCTTAGGATTGGCAAGTTATTGGGTTTAACAACATTGTGACATCTATTAGTTTTGAGTATCTGCACGCGACTCTGATGGGGTGTGGATAGCAAACACTGAAGGAAAGTTTACATCGTTGTGTACATTACTGACATAATGAAATGTCCTTTAGACTCAACCACCTGTCAAACAAGTCTCACATTCGGCCTCCAGCCTCCGTCTGCAGCTCAGCAGGGCCAGTATCAGCGCACCACAGCACTCACTCTTGTGTATTAGTATCCTACTAAATTATTACTCAAGTAGAATATTTTAAGTGCAGGCATAACTAATGAGCAAGCTGTTTCCAAAAAAGTTCCCCATGCACTTTGGGTAAAAGTTGGAGCATGTAGTCCAGTGCCTTTAAAATAAGCGAGCGTCTTTATGAAGGACGATGTTTTGTATCAAACTGAATTCAGAGTCAAAGGCACCGATTTAATGAAAAAAAAAGTGCCCTTCATTCAACAAAATCCATCATAGAAAATACCCATATGAAATAATGATTTATCAAAAGCTCTTGTGAAATATGTCTTCAGTCAATGTGGGAACTTTTTTTTGGTCTAACTGTCTGAACAAATACATCAGAGACGAGGGGGAATAAAAACACTGGCCTCATGTAACCTTCAGGTTCTTTGGCTCAGATGGAGCACAAAGAACTTTTACTTTTACAAAAGCACAAACTAGAATTATTTTAATTTTGTCCCCCTCTCTGTGTGAAATTGTTGACTCCTCCCACATCACACACTCTTTGTAAACCTCGAAACCTTGAACCTGGTTTTATAATTCATGCTGGAATCTACCTGGACAGCCTTCTGAGACTGGATGTCAACGATGAGCACTCGGTCCAAGGTTGGCTGTGTCACATAAATAAACTTGTCCTTGATGTTGACCGCTGATGACCACACACACCTCTGAACCTCCTCTCCTGGTGAGGTGGGGCACACCTCCTCCTGGAAAAAAAAACAAAAGCACACACACACATTGTCGGTCAACTAATTGTTTTTCATATCACAGGGAAATATGTCTCATTAAAAAACAATTATCTCTGTCCAGTCGTTATTCTGTGTTGTTTACTGCTTGCGGTCTTATCTCCTGTGCTGATGTGACTCGTGTTATCTTGGCAACTTAGATAAATGAGCTTTGCGAGGTCCTGAAAAATCTCTGTAATCGCTCCCATTTGTCCATGCATAATCCACAGAACAAAGCCCGCAGACGATCTGCGGCTGTTCAGCTTTCAGTCCTGGCAGCTCTCTCCTTCCTGGCCAACAGGGACCTTAACCGGCCTTCTGTCTCTGTAGCTTTCCTCCCCTTCCTTTCCCCCTCGGCCCTCCAAGCCTCCAGGCTCTGCCCAGTCGTCTGTTCCAGACTCTGTGGGACGATTTAGGGAGCTGTTGGCCAGCAAGGATGAATGAAGGGCTTCTGCGTGGCAGGGTGAACTCTTTCTTCCATATTTACAACCGCAGAGGCAGCCCATGACAGGCGCCTTCCCACAGGCCAACTTCCCTCAGTTAGAGGGGCATTAGGTAATGTATGAACTTCATTGAACTCTATCAGAGATGAAGGGGAGCAGCAGCATCGCTGACAGATTTTATCTCATCTGTAGTTCAGCCCTCCACTCATCCTGTCCTTTGTACTTTATCTGTAGAAAAGCAGGTTAATTTGGGCAGGCATGCAACAATAACATCAAGTGGAGAGGTCGTTTCATGCCGGATGCTAAAACAATAACGCTGCTTTTGGCTTCATAACAAGGTTCTCATATCTTTGTAGCTGTAATGTCTTTCAGTGTCCAGTTGTAGCACCATCTGTCAGTGGTTTTTGATCTAAAACAGGTTGGGAGAGTCAGTTTTTAAAAGCCAGGAATCGCTGCACTTGCTGAAGTAATGGTTGAGTCATTGGTACTGAACCCTGTGAAACCCCTGCAGTCCCACACTGTGGTCATTTTGTGCTGCTTGGCTGTAAATATCTTACTTATTGCACCTTTAAGAGGTGAGAAATCGAACATCTGATGCCCAGCTGAGGGTGTGAACGGAGGCGGTTGTAATCCTCCCTGTGTTGATGTGTGTTGCATATGTCTGTCTGTGTGTGTGTGTGTGTGTGTGTGGGTGCGTAGCATGTATGTGATTTATGTAGTAACTGTCAGCTTCTAAGGACTGCAGATATGTTTTCTGTCTTTATTATGGAAATGTCCTCTCCACAGATACAGCACAGTGTATATTTTTAATGGATTCACTAAAATCTTACTGCATACGACATTATGCAGCACTGGAACCACGCCAGGAGGAACACAATACAATACTGTACTGTCTTTTCAAGAGAGAGTGTAAAAAAAAAATACTACTGCAAAATATTTCTAAAATGATTTCCACTCTCTCAGTGGTGAATGTGGGTGATGACATTTAAAGGGCTGTGAGGAGAAATATGAGGGTTCTGATATTCCCCAGTTAAGCTACTGGAAGATTTGCAGTGCTAATACATCTGTGACACAACATCTGAGGGGAGGAAAACTGCAGCAAACAGTGAGACAGCAACATCCAGAGTGTCAAAGGAGGAACTTTACAGGGAAGGAGGAACACTCACTGCTGCTCACTCAGATAGTTTCTTAAATGTCTCATTTCAAACTGCTCTAAATCTGCTGCATGATGTTATTTTACACATGGTTCATATTATAACTTCAGTGGAATTTAAGGGTTGAAATGACTATCATCACATTTGAGGATGGTGAGTCACCAGACAGGAAGCAAAGTTCATCACATATAGACCCTTTTACTATTACATTATGACGTTTTTGGTGGGCGGGGACTTAGCTAGAGGCAAACTGGAGCGTTGATAAATTGGGAGCGCTGTCTGAATGTAGCGTTGGGTTATCCAGAGCAGCGCACTCTGGACACTCTGTCTGTGGAGACGGAGCAGCAGAGCGCCGAGCGGAGTGAATGTGTGATTAACTTAAGCGTTGGTTCATTCATGTAGAAATATAAGGCTCCGTTTCTTCCACCAACAGGGCTCTCATTTTAGTGTAGAGCGTCAGACTGAATTTACCAACGCACCATGTCAGGTCACTCACTCTCCGGGACCGCCAGTGTTACTGGAAGAAGTAAACACTGACCAACGGGACCAGACTGGCCGACCCGTATGCTCTCACTCAGTGGATGGATGATGTCACAGGAAGCCAATCTTGTTTGTTTTGCTATGGAAGCTAACGTTAGCTAATGTGCTAAAAAGTTAGCGTTCCAGAGAAATCCAATCTTCCTCTTAATAGCTCCCCAGTTTCTGATGAGGTGGACATGATAACCCTTAATACACATAACGTTCTTCATCCCTACAACAGGAAATACTTTGTCCCTAACCTGATATGAAGTGTGCGCTGCACATGTGAGCATTTTTGGTGATGGCCTCCATCCAGTCCTTTGGTTTGATCACATTTAACCATAGTTGTCTTTGTTTTTGTTGACGGGCAGTGGCGGCTGGTTTTGAGCCATGTAAGCCGCCCCTCCTCCACTGTGATTGGACAGCTGAGTAAAAAGTGCCAGTAATGAGCAGCTGCAGCGTTTTACCCAAAGCTGAATATTTTTCAAATCTCAGTGACCAGAGCTTTACCTCCAGATAACAAAATAGCGTCATTGTGAGGTCAACACCCAGCAGATGCGATCTCCTGGGAAAATGAAGGCTCCATTTACGGCACAAAGGAAGTGCATTAACCATTGTGCAAGTAAAGCGGGAAGAGGACAGTGCTTCAGTTTTCCTCAGTGGCAATCGGTAGCTATCCCCAGTTACCAAAGAGTATCAATAATGGCTGTCATGATAACTGCAATTGTGCAATACCATGTCAAGCCAACTGCAGAGGATGGTAAGCAACTGCAACAACCACTATGGTCATGGTTTTTCTTTTGTCATGGGAGCTGCGTGTGTTTACGCTATGCTACAAATATCAGCAACACGATGAGACACTGAGCATCTTTTCTGCACTGAGCGTTACACGGTCGCCACTTTTATCAGGTCTCTAAGATTTGAAAAAGATTCAGCAGGAGGAGGGGCGGGACAAACAAACTTTCACAAAGACCAACCGTCACGTGGCTGAACAACAACAATTGAGGAGAAACTAATATTGAATACTAATATTTTTTTCTTATTATTTTTCTTCTATTTTTCTTCTTTTTTATCACATTGGGACGGGGGGGGGGCTGTGCTTTTAATATGTAAAGCACTTTGTGCTACATTTTATTGCATGAAAAGGGCTCTATAAATAAAGATTGATTAACTGATTGAATATTGAAACCACATTAACTGATGGGTCTGTTGTATCTACTTATGTGCTTCAACCTTCTCTTTATTCAGAGCAAGCAGGTACTCTTCCTCATGCCCATATTTTTACTTCAGGGGATATTCTGTATCACAGTAACCAGACCCAACCAAAGAGTCTCAGCTGAAAAAACACTTCGCCCCATACTGCTCTTCATGGCCCCTTTGTGTTCAAGTGTTTTACTTGTTTTTTAAAACTGTCATCTTTTGTCCTTTAAAAAAATAAAAAAATACCTAATAGTATACCAACAATATAGCTTATTAACAAAGTACTAAAATCAAGAAAAGAAATATGCAGTAACAACAAAATATGGCAGCGATACCACATATCGTGCTGTTAAACGACCCTTAATCACTGCAGGGGAAATTCCTTCACCTGACAGCCCTGGTATCAATGTAATGTTTTTGGCAGTTAATATCCTCTGTAGCAGAAATGGCAAACAGTAAGGAACCAAACTAACACAACAAAATGCAGTGTTGTGTTGTTGGTGGTTTCTAGACTCTGAGGAGAACAGAGAGAGATCTGGTTGTCTTTGACATCTGCGCCAACAACAAAACCATACGGAAACACCAGAGGGGAAAAGTTGAAAAGTTGTCTGTGTCCACTTTAAAGTGAGTTTCTCCAGAAGTTGTGTTTCCTGCTGCACCAACATATTATATATGTATATTATATATATATATATATATATATATATATATATATACACACACACACATATACATATATATATACACACACACACACATATATATATATATATACACACACACACACACACACACATATATATATATATATATATACACACACACACACACACACACACACACACACACACACATATACATATATATATATATATATATATATATATATATATATATATATATATACACCACAGCTCCCAGGAAGTAAACCAATACAATTAGAAGCTCAGAAAATTATTCTGAAAATCTAATTGAATAATGGAGGGAAAGTGCAACTGAGTACCCTGAACTAAGCACAAGAAATGGTCTGCTAGTGCCTGCGCTGGTATTTTTGCTTATTGTGATGTCATTTGTCATAACCTGGTGATGATTCTATATTAAGCTAACGAACAGTTGGTAACTAGCTAACAGGTAATTGTTGTTAACATTATTAGTAGCTAAAAGCACACAGCTTAAACAATTTTAATTTGATAAGTTCACCTGAAAACGCTCCATCAGCCTGAAATATATCAGACGGCGGAGAAACATCTCCTCAAGGATTAAATTAAATATAATAACCACCTCTGGGTCCATGATTTAGGGCTAACTAACTTAGTAGCTGCCTCCTTCTTTCGTCAAGCGCAGCTGGTTGCTAGGTAACAGGAACACCAATGGGTCGGAGCGAGACCAACTGGTGATACAACCAGGAAGTCCTCACAGAGCAGACTGTCCAATAACGGAGACCGTTCAGTTTGGCTGATGCAGTCTTCAAAGGACGTTGCTGACGTAGACCTTCAAAGGCTGCAGCCCCTGAACTGAGACACAGCTACAGTAACGACCTGATGACAGGGAAGACAGAAGCCTTAGCATTCTGTTGCTAAAAGAATCAATACTCTAGCTATTATGTTTTTATTTCAGATCAATATACACATGATTATGCAAAGAACAATCTCCTGCGGCAATTACAGTGAAATACTGGCGTAATTACACCGAATCACCACGTTGCCATGGCACGTAAGGTAACGTGAGGTCATGACTGTGAAGACAGAAGCCTTAGCTCTCTGCTGCAAAAGAATGAATGCTCTGGCTATTGTGGTTTTTATTTTAAATCTTCTTCATGAGAATAATGCAAACAGTGACCTCCTGCAGCTGTCGACAGGAGGTCAGTTTTTAAAGGGTTAACTGTGCAACAAGAAAACATGATCAAGCTACAAATGGTATTTTGAAAATTCCAAGTATTATATGTTTTTACCTATTTTTTAATGATTAAAACAGACACCAAAATCATTGTTATTTTTTACCCAACATACAAAGCCCTGTGAACATGGTACCAGTACAGACCATAATAGCCTCTCCCCATGTTTAAATAATGAAAGAACCCTTTAACAACACAGCAGCACTCCACACAATGCTGTGGCAGCAAGAAAAACGCGGATGTTTCCACTCAGCTTCTCCTCGGCTGCAGAGGGAAGAAGAATAAAGACGCTTCCTGGACTGACTTTACTACAATTGGACATCACAGTGTTTCCCAGCTACTGTGTGTATCACAGTAAAACACTCTATAAGGTAGTTAAGGATAATGGATTGGCTGCGCGATTACCATAAACAAATCAATCAGTGCTCCTCTGCGATGGAGAAAACGTGAGTGCCATGCTGGGAGCTGCCTCGCGTGTTCAACCCGGCAATCCCCCATGACAGCACTGGAACTGGCATCACAGCGCTCACAGTGATTGATATCCTAATACAAACACACCTCTCAGAGGAACGCTTGGCTGATTGTTGTGCATTCATGGCATCGCTTTAAGTATAACAGCCATCCAATAAACGCGGGGGCTCCTGGATGAAAAGCCGTTCAGAGAAACGCGTCCATTCGAGAACACATGTAAATCTAACAGGTATCTATCAGCAAGACGCTTTGAATATTTTGCTGCTTGAAGGCTTCAGTGATTAACTGTGTTTCGGTTGGGGGAGGCTGGGTGTAAGGAGTCCACAGAGAGGTGAAACCCCCTCTGACTACCTGGAAACTAACCGGATCAACACTGTAAGGTCGTCTCCACATTGTTTTCTGTAGCTAACAGAACATGTGTGACTGAATAACTGCTTCACAGCTGCACTAATCAACACTTTATATCAACAATAGAAACATTTACTACATGTTGTATAAAAAGGGTTGCTTGTAATAATGAAGGCTCCGATTCGATCATCCAACCCTGCAGTTCTCAAATCTACACATTTTAGCATCTTTCAGATCATTATTTTGGTTTTAGTGCACACAGTCTGACCGCTGGTCAGCAGCAGCTGTTTTCAGAAAAAACCCAACGCTCTGATAAATCCACTGTACAGGCAGATATTTCCCTCAGGAGTCAGTGAGACCAAAAACAAACAGTGTTAAAAGGAGAGTGAACGTTGCACATAAACACGACTCCAAATGAATGCTAATTTTGCTGTGTGTCTACTGAAAGTGTTTGCTAACACACACACCATAACAACAACGTGATGTCTATATTGCACCGCCCTCCCTGTGCACACCTTCTTTACTTAAAGCTGAAAACATACAAAACCACTTGTTATCCTACTTTTATGATTTCATAATGCCCTGTTTTTGATGGCGGTTTGTTACTTTGATTTATTTTTCTCTATGCTCTTTATGTTATTCATCGCTGTTCAATAACAACCTAGTATTTTCAAAATGTCAGCTTCTCACAGAATAAGAGAGAACAGCACTGTAAGTCTTCAAATCCATGAACAAATATGAAAGTTAAAGGTGCAGTGTGTAAGATTTAGGGAGATTGGCATCTAGCAGTGAGGATTACAGATTGCAACCAGCTGAATCTTCTCCTGGTTAGAATTCCTTCAGCGTTTGTTGGGTTTCATGAGGTTTTCACCAGGAGCCTGATCGTCTGCAGAGGTCTCTTGAAGTAGCTTCACATTATGTTTCAGTGTTTCTCTGACACTTCTGTTCTGGAGGGGCGGGTAGATACAGTGGCTGATGCGAAAACAAGAATGACCCTACTGACACTTTACTGTTGGTAAACAGTATGATGCTTTTGGTGGGCGGGGCTTAGCTAGAGGCAAAACAACTCTCCATAGACATTAGCTAGCGCCAGCTTGCAAGTTGTGTTGTTGTCTTGTTTTAGACAATGGAGGAAGATGATGTGAGTGGTGCGTTCAGAAATACTCATTCTTTTGAGCCATGACTCCTTCTATTCTGGCTCCCAATAACACAACAAGACCACATTTTAAGACTCCTCTGTAGCCTACAGCCCTGTGGGGGAGAGGCAGCTTCACCTCCAGGTGATAAAGTGACGTCATTGTGACGTCGGCCCTAAAAGGGTCCATCTAGTGCCAGTGTTTATTTTGTTTATTCTGGGCTACTGTAGAGGACCGCTCAAAATATAGATAGAGTTCTAAGGCAACGAAAACACAATCATTCTTATTTTCAGGTGATTAAACACATACTTACAACCTTACAATCCATTTCTGCCACTAAATCCTCATAAATCCTCCACACTGAACCTTTAACTCAAAAATAATAAAATATGAAGATAGATCGTCCTCATTAAAAGTGACCATATGTTATTTGTTATTCTGCGTGTTACGTGGTGCCTGTTTTATGTCTTGGTGAGTAATTATTCCCCCTAATGAGCTACTCTTGTTTAAACTCCCAAGACTCTGAGATTTCAGTGAAAGTAATGCCACCCTGTTCTGCGCTGCGAGTAATTTACAGCTTTGTCTGTTCATCTGACGGGGGATAGAGATCATGCAGGTGCCTTATATTAACAAATCAGAAGGGTGTGGACTCATATCTAAACTGCTGGTCAAAGACTGTGCCCTCTAAATTTACAAGTGCAACAGCAAAGTCTTTTCATGAGCAGGACACTGAATCTTTACCTGCTTGGCTGCATCTGAATAAGAATCTCAGCTTGATCCCACTACAAACTCTATCGATCGCTAATGATTGATTTCAGTAGCTGTTACTAGGTCAGGCAACAGGACGCTTGTCAAGGCCACAGAATAATAAATCACGAGTCACATTTTGCCATTCCAAAGCACAAACACTTCACTGTTTCCTCACATGAGTTCGCTGTATAAAACATGTACACCTTGAATGTTTGATTATATATTGCCTGGTGGTGGAGAATGCACAGTTTATAATTGATGTCTGCTAAGGACTCACAACACTGTTAATCACGTCCTTCTACATTTCTGTCTGCTCGTCAAGCAATCGATTGATCGATGGGGAAAAAAATAAGCACATTATCTCTAAATTAACCTAACTGGACATGTTGCACTGAGTGAACTCAACCTGGTGCCGCTGTGTGTCCACCAAAGCATTTGTTATCTTTTGAGAGTATTCTGTTAATTCTTTGCAGTGTGAGCGCCATGTACTGACACTGTGCTACAAACAGCAGCAGCATGACGAGGTGCTGAGTGTCTATTCTGCAACGAGTGCTGCATGTTTGGCTTTTTTTTTTTCTTCTTTTTTTTTTTGGTCACCGAGAGTTTAAAAATGCCGCACTCTGAGTCAGTCACAGTGGTGAAGGGGTGAGACAAATACCACAAAGACAAAGCATTTTTTTTTTTTAATTTTTGGATATTCTGAAACATAGCAACCAGATGCAACTAAAGCGTCTCAGCTGAAAGGCGCTGCACCTCCAAAGAGCAGTAGCTCTCCCAGCTGGTAGTTTTTTTTTCATTAGAGCGCCCTAATTTTTAAGCTGGGAAAACACACCATGCTTTTATGCAAGTAACACCAGCAGCTGTCCAACCAATGAGACTTTGGTCAGACAAGAGCATATCGACCAACCAGCAAGATGGTGTCAGCGCAACTACTTTATGACATCATCTGGTTCTCTCATGAGGTTTTCTAGGGTAATAATAAAGAGATTTTAAAGCGAGGTCTTGGCAGGTGTAAATCAAGAGTTTTTTTGGACCTACCTGGACAAGAAGGATCTGCACGTGTTATGAAGCACTAATTCTTTAGAGAAGGTACTAAATATGTCTAAATATGTAAATACAGAGGGTCAGAGTCTTAAGACTTAAATAAAATGGAATTTTTCAGGTTAAATCATAAAATAGGACGAGCAAAATACAAAAGTCTATGGCACCAGGTGCGTACATATAAACAACACAATATTGACATGTTATCACAACACAGCTGTTAGCAACAGTTTCTTAGTTACAAATACAGCAACATCAGTCTTTATTTGAAGTAGTGTTTCTGGCCACCTGACAAACGTCAGTCGTTCTTCTTTTACCTCTGATTTGTATATTTGGCTCTTAAGATGCTAAATGACTTTGTTTACCAGCTCGTTGCAAACTCTTCAATCTGCTGTTTGGTGCTGGGCATGTAGCGTACAGTGGGTTTATCAGAGATTTTTTTCTTCTGTCATGGGCTGTAAAACCAAAACAATCAGCTGAAGACACTAAAATGTTTCACAGAGATGAGAACAGAGTCCCGGGATACATTTTAGTAAAAACATCACAGAGCTTAAAATTGTGCTACTTGCTCCAATAAAAAGTGAACAGAAGCTAAAGCTTGTGATTTTTAAAAACCATTTCATTTTTAAATCTGTTTCCATTCATATAACTCTCACATGAATTGACTGCAGCACTCAAAACAAACCTGTAACTGGATTCCTCTCCAGAGCAATAACAGATCATGGGTATGTACCGAACCAAAACACATTGATTAATAAGAATGGGAGCTGAAATGATAAAGATTGGTGACCTAAATAGAACATACATCTTCGTTAAATTATCCAGGAGACTGCTGTGCTGTTTTCCATGTTGAATAACACTGAGGATAATATCAGCATGAATCACTATAAAAGTGAGTCTCTGTGTCTTCTGCGTGATCACTCACCTTCAGAGCCAGCAGCTTCTCACTGGGCTTAATGTGTCGTTGTATCTCACACGCCACAGGCTGGATGACTTTAATACCGTCTTCATAGAACACGTAGAACATGTTGCCGATGCCGAGCCCTAAAACGAAAGCGCAGGCAGCCTTGTTACACGCAGTACATACCTAAAATAGCTCATGAGACTGCACAGTGTGAGCATTTGTGACAGAAATAAGCCTACAACATTGTTATCTACTTTCAAAGCATCAAATCATTTAATCCCTCTCATCACAGTTCAGTAACCCTATTACAAAAATTCAATTAACTCAGTTTAATGAATGCTATAGTGAAGCAGAGGCAGTCTAGACGTACCTTCTTCTCGCCACAAAATGTTTGCCACTGTGAGGGAGAAAAAGAGGAAAGCACGATTGAAAATCGATGCGACAATCAATGGGGTCCCTTTGTGAGAGCTAACACCCAAACACTAACTCCTATTGAGGCAAAGAGGAAAGCAGGCCGCATGAAAGTTTTATGGAAACTGTCTCTCTGACACCTAGTGCAACAAACAATCGATAGAGCCCTCTGCTTGGAAATAATTTGATACCAAACACTGGAAAATGGAGTGCAGTCAACAAACTACAAGTACTGTAAAACAGTTTATGATTTTTGGATGCTGGAACCTGAGTACGTGCAGAGATGTGAAATAAAAAATAATATCTGAGACATCAGATCATCATCCATCAGTATGAGCTGTATGGATAAGCCGTCTTAGACACCCATGAGTAGTCCACAGGTTTCAGGCTCTGATGATTATCATAAGTCATTAAGAGGGATTAGTGTGCTCTTTCTTCAGTGGCAAAACCAGTTTCGGCTCCTATAACAGGTAATTTCTCATTAAATTCACTTAGAGGTGACTAATGATGTGAAATGTCGAATGAAAGCCACATAACACCCTGAGTGCTTTAATGGGCGACCTAAAGCGCAGACCAGCTGTTGGCTTTCAAAGCAGCCACTGGGCACTGAGAGAAAAGATAGCTTTACTTAAAATTACACGACTAAAGAGTGATGTGGTAAGGAGAAAATTTAGAGCCATTATAAAGTTATTTTCCATGCAAATTCTGCTACTCAATCATTCTTATCCTCCACCACGCTAGCAGCACTGCTCTCCTCACACTGGCTTTTTAACTGTGACCTTCTCTCTCATTGTTCATCTGTCCCCCAGCCTTCCCTCTGCCTCCACCCCATCTTCCATTTTCAGGCATTTTCAGTCTACAAACCAATCTCCAGCCCAATTCACATCCGATTCTAATCTCGCCTCTATTGCAATGCTCATTCTGGCAGCCTCTTGCTCGGGTGGACAGATGCAGAGAAAGAAAAGGGAGGAGACAAAGCCAACGAGACACCACCGTGCCGTTAGTCAGCCTTAATCTTTCAAAAGTGCTTTGTCAAGTGTTTCCTGTGCACTCTTGCATACCTTTTAGCTCATTAAAAGTTGCACAAAAGGAGTGGGGTCTATAGATAGAGGGGACAAAGGAGGGAGGAAAAGGGAAGGGCAAAATAAAAAGAAAAACAATACAATTTATTTGAGATGTGCCAAAAATGGAAAATGGAGAAAATGGAAAAGAGGAGTTGAGATGAGATCTTGTGTGCCCTGGTCTTTTCCAATAGCCCACAGTATTGATGCTATTCATCACTTGGCAGAAAGACTGTGGCTGTTCTGCGCATACAAGGGGCCCATACATCAACTTCATCATCCATATAACGAAACAAGCTGGCTGCCACTGTAGGCGGTGAGTTCACTCTTTCTGGCCGTAATAACTGTGTTTCCACTGGGCTCCAAACACTGGGAACGCCACGCTCACCAGCCTGCCTGGACTCTGCGGTTCCTTCCCATCAGCAAGGTTACATAAATTCAATTTGTTTACAAGAGCT
Source organism: Cephalopholis sonnerati (assembly GCA_019142605.1). NCBI lineage: Eukaryota > Metazoa > Chordata > Actinopteri > Perciformes > Serranidae > Cephalopholis > Cephalopholis sonnerati. Next base: position 45,159,175 of record JAGQAX010000004.1, on the reverse strand, counting down.
GCGACAGTGGGCCAAACAGCCTGTGGTGTTCACTGTAGTGGCGTGGCACAAGACAGCGGATGCATATTATAGGTAGAGTAATTGGGTCACAGTAGATGCAAATGTGAAATGTAGCTCAGGATGACTGCCTTGGGTGTGCAGGCGGCTCCTTCCAGAGATTATCCCCAAAGTTTCTCCAAAAGTTTTGACACCTGCTGTGTGTTTAAGTCCTGCTTTCAACATAAGCACCACACAAATGAGTTGTAGGCAGTTACGACGAGGAAACAGAACAGGAATTTAACTAAGAAATAAAAAAATGCCCTCAGTCTTCTTTTTTTTTCTTCATCCACTTTGATACAAAACAAATATCCTTCCAGTGCAGTGACTAATAACATGCAGGGCAGGTACACCACATACCCATTACTGCAGCTATGCCAAAAAGACTTCAGATGCACCTGCCAACTCTCACTTACAGTACATCCAGGCCTGGATTAAGATGCCTCAGGACCCCCTGCTTTGGGTCTCAGCCAGAGCCTGTAGACCTGACGATCAGCAGAAATTTGTATTTATCAATGGCGTCTCTAATACTACCTCCAACTCTGCTCTTTGAAATGTTCCCTTTTCTTCAGTGTCTTTTCCCTTTCTCTCCAAATCTACAACCTCAAATGTTCTCTCGTTTTTTATTTTTCCCACTATTGATTCTCTATAATGAAACTGTGTCACATTTTTGTTCTTTAATCAGGCTCAGGGATTACTTGACTGACTTTCTTAAAGGCCCTGAAAATGTTCTTAATTAGCTTCTCTCTATGAGCAATGGGCTGCTACACCACCACATTTTTTGGCTAGAATTTTTGGTTTGAAGAGTTCCTGGGGAAGCTGATTAGCTGAGTTTTTGAGTGTTAAGACTCTTAATAAATAATACCTGAGGATATTATCTTGCCAAACTTGTATTTGTTTTCATCTTTCAGTCGTGAATATTTACTCTTATTAAGAAAAAATACTTTCTGAAACAAAGTTTTCAGAGACTTTAAAAGGTAAAACTGGTAATACTATATTTAGTGTCGACAAATCTTATTAAAAGACCACAACAGACAAGTGTCAGTCCAACTGAAGACGTAACTCTTTAAAAACAGGTCAAAAATATACATTTCTTTTATTTTAAAAGCTCAGTTATTACCTAAAACATCTGGGCTTTGTAGTTTTTATCTCACGTTACTCAAAGTGGAGTTAATAGTGCATTTGTTAGGGACTAATGAAGAGACATGTCACCTGTGTTCTGGGCATCTAGAGAGCTCCTCAGCACAGATGAACGTATTAGGCTTTGGCTACACAGACAACACTGGTTAGTGGAACCAACTCCTTGTTGGTTTTGATCCTTCTCATAAGATTTGTAGATAATAAGGTCCTGTCTACATGTCAGTGCTGTTCCTGACTCAGAATTATGTCGGTCAAATCGGATTTAGCTGTTTAATATCAATATCCAGCTATTGTAGAGTGTTGAAAGGGCTCTGGCAAGACGTTCAGGGTGACTGCAACGTTTATGCAACGAGATAAAGAAAACAAGCCCAGGTACCACTCCAAGCTAATGCTTGTTAACTACCCTAATGACGGGTCGGAAATACACCAAATATGCCAACACTAGCCATCAAAAAAAAGCCAGAGACTGTATCATACTAAGTTGCTGAGGGGCTGTAATTTCACCACTACTAAGCAGAAGACAGAAAATAACGTTATGTTGTAATCTGACTGGACAAAGCCTCTCCTCCTCCAGACAGCTGCCTCCATCATAACCAGACCCACCCTGGGTCTGAGTCCACAGCTGACTGTACTGGAGAGCAGTGTGAAAGCGAGGAACGCTCACTCTGCAGCTAAATCTGGAGACTGAAACTTCCCCACAACACTAGGGCAAGGTAACCAAACCAAAAACAACAACAACAACAAAACTTAAACGAATCTCAGTCGCCTGAGGGGGGCTCTGGCTGATGATTTTAACGCCTCCCCTTAATGGGGCAGACCTACTTGGTGTTTACAGTCATATTTGAGAACGGATATTTTTGTCTACGTTTTGACCTTTTGTCCACACGCAAGAGAGATTTTTGTTTTAGGTCACTAAAGCTGAGATTTAGCACAGATTTTTTCATACTCTTCACTTTGTGTCTTCAGACACGATGCTTTGTGCAATGAGAATGTGCCAAAAACAAAAACAATGGCGGACTACAGGTTTATTTAGGTTTTGTTAGCACGGCTTGGCCTAATGACTACTTTATACTTACACTTAGTCTTGCTGCTAGATTTCATAGATGAACAGAGCTGTCTACTGCGCCAAACTCAGCATCTGCAGTTTACACTCTGGCAGAAATGCTTTTGAATCAATTTTAATAGTGGGATTGTTGTCGATGAGGAATGGAAGGAAAATGTTCTCATATCCAGCGAATCACTCGTATCTTTGAGTGGGCTCCTTCGTCCTTATACTGAGGGGGAATAAATGATGGTGAGATGTCAGGTGGGTGATAAAGGTAATGTTGGCCTGTACAGTTTAATACCTTAGTAACAAGGACAGACTCATGAAGACAGCTAATGCCAGCAAGTGCTTGGATTTGTTTTTGCGTTCTAGTGTGGACAGAGATATTTCGTAAAAATAAAAGTTGTGTGGACAGTTTCTTTTTTTAAACAGAGAAAATATTTGTTTTCAAAAATTCTTTATACATGTAGATATGGACTAAAAAACATATAAAACATCACAAGTGTTATCCTTTTAAAAAATGGCTACAAAACAACTTTACAAAGGAAGTAGAAACCTTAACATCCAGTGTAAAGAATTAAGAATCATAAGGCTCTCTGATACGTTTCTTTGGCCCGACTCTAAAGCACAGTGAGTTTGAGGGGGGTCGAAGAGAAGGTCATGAAATTGTAACTCTCAGAAGATGAGTAGAATTACAGGGTTTTTTGCGTGATTTGCAAAATTTTAAAAAAGACAGTTAATACATTCGAGGCAAAGTCATGAAGGGTCATCTCAAACGCTGAGATATTTCATGTCTAATTCAAAGCGGCCACCAACTGTGGCCTTTCTAGAGCTAAAGTGAATACTGATGAAAAAAGATCAGTTTCAGAGCTTTGTGCTTCTCACTTGGCTTCTTCTCTCCGCACTACACAGTCATGACTCACCTAGTGATCAAGTCCCACTTCTGACAGAGCAAGAAGTCTCTCGGCTTTTATATTTTACCCATCCATTTTTCTGCCAGCCAATTCCCAAGATTTTTTTCAACAGCTTTTTTTTTCTCTCAGTAGCTTTTAGCAACTCTGTGCTGCATATATTTGAGGATGCTTAAAGATTGAGGGCTAACTTCAACAGCAAGTCCCCGGCAGTACTTTCTCCAGTCAGGTAGAGTTAGGAAGCTTTCAAAATAACAAGACTGACTGCACTAGAATTAGAGCTGGAAGCCTGTGGAGGACTGAAGGCTGTATCATCTCTTTAAGAGGAAAAGTATTCAAAAGACTTAATCCTTGGAGAAAAATCCACGAGAGTTTCGGGAAAAAAACACAAGTTACTGGAGAGAGCGTGAAACATCGAAGCTTGGAAAATAAAGTGTTTGTGCGCATCACAAACAAAAACTGCAATCGGAGACATAAAGAGGTAAATATTTGACTGAAGCACCTGCTGCGACAGAGGAGGTTTTTACTGTTTCATCTTATTTCATCATGTTAACAGCTCTTCAATCAGATTTAGGGTTGGTGAGATCACTTAGGGTGACTACGTCTATGTAACCTTTTTGTCTGTTACAAACTTTGTTTCATCTAATTTACAATAAATCACTATAATTATTCAATTAAATGGTCTTTTAGGTTGTTTTGTGTTCTTGCTTTGCCCTCTCTGCTCTTTGTTTTGTATCGATTACTTATTTTAGAAGATCAATTAGTTAAATTTTTACATCAGTTTTTTTACAGAACGCATCATCAGAAATATTCATAAGCTGTCATGTTGTAACCAGGGCTTAGAGGCGTTTAAAGTTTCCACTGGATTTACAATATTCATCTCACAAGGCCTTCAGCATGAAACGCAGTCGACAGGCAGGAGGCTGCTGACACTGTGGATAGCGTCACTGCCTGGGTAGAGCTCCTTGTTGCTGACAGCGTGTCCAACACTGTGTGAAAGCCCACTGTGATGGGGAGGGACACCGCTGATGGAAACATGGACGCTATTTTGGCACGAGCTGATCTTCTCTATTCAGAGGATATGGAGCAGACAGCATGGCGGACCGCGCAGAATAAAACAGCTTTGTGCAGACTCTGAGTGTGGAGCGGCGGTTCTCATCCGTGTGCCATCGAGGCCCGGGAGATTGCAGGGCTTTGTTCCAACCAATCACTTCACCAGCGGATTTCACTGATTAGATCTTCCTCTGCTTGAATCTGTGAAATCAAACAGCGCCGTGTTTGATTGGAACGAAAGCCTGCAAACTGTTTAAACGTCAAAAAATGGTTTACAAACACAGAAAAGTGTATGGAATAAAGACAGCGGTGTATGGAGAAGACAGAATTGGGTTAAGTATAGAAAAGACAGATCATAGCACAGTCGATACAACAAAAGGTTCAGAGGGGCAATAAAAGGGAATTTATTGGGATCAAATGATTTATCGCTGAGGGATGGGAGATGGTCACTCAGTGAAAATACAACAATTAACTGCCAAGTTTGGAGACTTCTACATCTGAAAGTATATTTGTCTTCACAAGTTCTTTTGTGTCAAGTGTACCTTCTTTTTATACTGGGACATTACAAAATGAGATTGAAGGACTTTCAAGAACTGCCTCAAGCACTATTTTTCATTTTCAGGGACTCCATTCAAAGCAAATAATTTGTTTTAAAATATTTTATATGAAACACAAATGACTGATCAGCGTCTCTCTTCAGGGAAGGGTTACTAATCACAGTCTTTTTTTAGGTTTAACTGTATGAAATCCTCAACAATCATTTGAATATCATGGAGTGATCTGAGAGTAGCGCCATGACACGACGCCAGCTGGAACTTCAGTTTCACTTTCAGCTTTTGGCGGAGCTATTTCATTGGCATGCCACTGAAGAGAGAGGAAAACAAATCATGATGAAAAGCCAACTCATTAAGTTGAGTCATGTTAAGTTTAGCCATGCCAACGTAGGCCTACTGGTTTTGCCGGGGTTTCATGAGTGGAGCGAAGTAAAAATAAACTATGATGTCGAATGGGACTTCATCAAGTCGAGGAAGCAGAGGGAGAGCACATTGTGGTTGTGCCGTGGAGCGGTGCTAGACGGTGACAAAACAGAATTTAAAATAATGAAAAGCTTAAAAATTTGAATATAACGACTTGACAACTGTGGTCAAAATAAAAGACAGATTTATGTTGTTGGTTTAAATTTCAAGGACTTTTTAAGCATTTTGTTATAAAAGAGTTTGTGTTCAAGGTATTCCAGTACATGATTTTTTGCTCCTAACAATTCTAGCTCTGCAAACGAACCCTTTTGATAGAGAAGAAAATAAAGCCAAAAGGATTAAATAATCCCACACAGTTTTCACTAGTCTTTGTTTCTTGACACAAGACAAAATTATCAGATGTGGATTCAGGATCGAGACACATGTACTTCAGATTTCCTTAAAACAACGGGATCTGTACTGGAAGCAGGTGAAATAATCTCCCTCCGTCTGCAGATAGGACTGAGTAACTGACTCATGACTGAGTGGAGATGCTTTGCAGTACTTTCCAGCCCACTAGCATTTCAAGACTTCATGTTCCTGCTGAGGTATGTAAAGGTCATACATTACTTAATGGGCCTCTACAGTGAGTCGTGAGGCACTGAGCAAAGAGAACAGAAGAAGGAGTAAAGACAACAATAGTGGAGTCGTGAGAGGAGACCAGGGGAAGCAGGAATGTACACAGGCGTTATGATAGGCAGCACCTACTGTATACTTACTGTAAACTATCAGGGCTGCACAGTTAATCAAATTCTTTAATCACAATCACAATTTTGGCTTCCCACAATTAAATAAACATAATCAGCTGAAACACTGACATGTAAAATGGGTGCTCCGCTCATGGAAAACTCCACTGCATATTAAATCAAGCGATTAACAGGCAGCCTACACTTTGTGCGCACCCTGCTGCAGCAGCATGCAGATGGGCTAAACGAAAATCATCTGTCCATCAACTGTCATCACTTGTTTCGAAGTATTCTGCATTTAGGACAGAACAAATCACATGCAAAGAGTACATGAGGCACCCAGTAGCTCAGTGGTTAGAGCGTCCCACGTACAAAGGCATTGTCCTTGCTGCATTGGCCATGGGTTCAATCCCAGAGACAAAGACTTTTTTGTCTGCAGCACAACTAACTTCTTAAACCGCCACAAAAAAAACATCACAATCTGCGTCACGATGAATGCATGAAGGACAAGAAGAATAACGATGCAAACGTTACGTCACAAAAGCCCTGTCCTTGTCCAGAGTCAGCCAGACATCTATAATAGTGCTGCTGTACAATGCCTCACAGTACCTTGACTGGCGGCGACATATCCATAGGAGATGGACTGAATTCAGGTTAGGAAGAAGAAGTCTTTTTTGATGCAATCAATTAGCAGGAATGTAGCCCAAGGTACAAGGTGCCACCTGGTACTCAGTTTTTTACACTCACACACAGCCATCAGGGAGTAATTTGGGATACCTCAACATGCAGACCGGAGGAGCTGGGGACGGAACCACTGGTCTTCCGATTGGTGGACGACCTGCTCTACCTCTAAGCCACAGCATGGACCGTGAACGAGGACCAGTCTTATTTTAACGCAAAGATTTGTACATTGGCAGGAATGTAGCGCAATATGGAATTGAAAGCTGTGCTCTGCTGATTTAAATGTGAAAGTCTGATAAAAATATTTTGTCCCTAAAATGTTGTGATGTCAACATCAATCAAAATAATCATGATTATGTTTTTGGCCTAATCGTGCAGCCCTATGTACATGTTCTGTGCGCACCTAATTCACAAAACAGGCTCCACTGTAGGGCAGAATAACTAAATATTAGTTTAACAGTCCATTAAAACACGCTAAGATGAAGAAACAAAGAGTCAAAGGTTTGTATCGGAGATAAAGTGAACATTTTAGTCGTAATTATTTACACGTCAGCCAGCTGCTTCTTTAAAAGTCTGCAAAGAATCTTGTCCTTTCACAACCTCCCTCAGCTTTTTGTCTCTCTGCCTGTGTTCCCTCTTTTTATATGTCCAACAATAAACTTCATTTATAAAGTTACATTAACCTTAGCTAACCAGTCAACTGTTAGCCCATTAAAATGTTTCAGCGACTATGAGTGCTGAGATACCTAATGTAATGCGGTGAAGTCATTAATTAGCAGTATAAGCACTGAAAACTTCCCTGAATCTCATTAAAGTCTTAATTATTTGCAAGAGTTCAAGGGTAACTGTTACAGCACAATGACCACAAATAAAACACTAGTGCTGCTGCCATGTTGTGTCCTCTATGCTAATTACCTTTCTAATGAGAGCCAATTAAGAATAAAATGTCCATACAGTGAAACCTTAATCTCAGGCAACATGCAAACCCATCCTAACTGCTCACTACATCACCTTCATTATAACAGTAGAATAACGTATACCGAGACACTTCAAGCACAAAGATAATAAAGAAAAAAAAAATAAAGTTACAGTTGGAAAAGTGTCACCAAAGACAATGATATCCTCATCTGACCTGCTGTTGTGAGATTTTCTCTCTCAATAACAGCTCTAAGAATGATTCTATAATTATTTCTTTATACAGTCCTGAAGAGCACTTGAGCTAAAGAGGGCATAGGGGCATCTGCTCGAGACACAATATACACTACACAGTACTCTGAAGGTCCCTCATATGAGGCATGAAGTGCAGCATAATGTAGAGACATAAAGTGGAGAGACTAAAGCAACAAACGCTCGTTCTGAGCCTCGCAGATCCTCTGACACTGCAGAAATAATTGGCACATTGTGAAGGGCAGATATTTATGCCAGTTTAGCGGCAGACTGTCAGAGATGGATGGTGCTCTGCCTGCTGGTGACAGACTCTGTTAAAGAGATCTCAGAGTAGTGACTGCTCAGGTTTTTCCCAAACAACGAAGCGCTTGGGTGAATTTGAGAGAAAAACAATTCACTTTAGCACTCCGCCTGTGAGGAGAAGGTTCTGACCTTCAAGCTCCTCTGAGGTGAATGCATCTAAAAAAAAAAAAAAGATCATTCATGCCTCGCTCATCAAATCATGTTTTTCAGTTCATCTCCTGCTTAATACCTTATTCAGCCCTTTGACAAGTGGCTTAGTTAGTTATTCAGCTTTGTCTCTTATTCGAGTGTCAAAATGAGGAGCCCGAGGCAGGTCAGGAACACAATGGTTTCTCAGAATGAGATCATTACTTTGCACAACGTCCGATTTCTAGAACATTTCCAAGTATAATTGCAATGTGTCATTTGAATCGATGTCTGTTTCAGATCAACGGCATTACATCAAGAGTTCTCTGGCACCACAACATGCCCACCAGCATCTTAACGTCTGTGGGATCAGAGTGTGAAACTCTTGGTTGAAAAAGTCCTTGATTCTGCTACTTAAAGGCAAACGCCACCCGTTTGAAGACAATTAAGGTCAGTACTTGTGAGCACTGAATACTTATTGCACAAGCTAGAAAAACCAGAGGGACTAACGCTTGGAAATATACAGGGACAAAAATATAAATATGTTGAAAACTGTCTGACAGATGGAAGTAGTTCAAAGCTTGTTCTGGAGGTTATAAGGACATCTGTTAGTTGGGTCTTTTGATATGATGATTACATGGCAGTAGTTTAGACTGTCCGTGATCCTGTGTGCACGTCAGCATTTAGGTGTTATATTAGAGGTGGATGATTTGAGGAGTTATATTTAATCTTGTGTATTATATACAGACATAATTAATTTTAGATTTATGTTTGGGTTTGGCAGATTGTAATCTCTCCCTGAAAGCAGGATGTCAAACCACATGTTGATCTACAGACGGGTAATAACTGGACCAATGACTTTGGAGCCTCTCTGGCCAGAACATGACGCCATATGGAGCTAATCTGGATTCACACTCGACGTGTACTCCAGCCGGGAGGTTTGAATGAGGACTCTGATATGACTGTGATTTATGTGACATAAGTAGGGTACACAGATGTTCTCAAAACATGACTCTTTGATTACATTTTTCAAAACACTTGCACTTACATAAGAGAGAGATGGCACTTTACTGCATGTAAACACGCTGACTTTGTTTACATGCACAAAATATCACAGTTTGTTGCTCTTATTTCAAAAAAGACAATATTTCTACTAAGCTCTTTACATGACTATACTCCTCTAATATTCCCATTTACATGCAGCCTGACGTACTCCGATTAACGTGCCCTAACATGTTGTTGATCATGTCAAATATGGAAAAGTGGAACAGCTGTCACTTGTGCCACCACAGGTGGGGGACTTGTCCAATCTTGCAAACAAAGCCTCCCTTTTTTTTTTATCCCTCTAACCACCTTCTTGAAAGAGTTGTCATTACGATAATTTGCACATATCCAAAAATCTATTGATATCAAAGTCTTTTGTCTTAACTCGTACCGCAGCTGTGCCTGGGTGGTGTGTCGTGGTTGTGCTGCTGCCGTGGTCCTGCCTGATGCCTCCCACTGCTGCTGTTACTATTAGTCATACCTGGACTATTATACACATATCATTATTGTCACATACATATATAATCATATTATTAATATAATATCTGTTTCTCCTTATGTCTCATTGTGTCATATGGACTACTGTTAATTCATTATATTGATCTGTTCTGTACAACATCTATTGCTTGTCTGTCCGTCCTGGAAGAGGGATCCCTCCTTCAGTTGCTCTTCCTGAGGTTTCTACCATTTTTTTCTCCCCGTTAAAGGGTTTTTTTTGGGGAGTTTTTCCTTATCCGCTGTGAGGGTCCAAAGGACAGAGGGATGTTGTATGCTGTAAAGCCCTCTGAGGCAAACTGTGATTTGTGATATTGGGCTTTATAAATAAAAATTGATTGAACTGATTGATTTTGTAACAGGGTTCTCCTACCCTCAACAATAGTGGGCTTTTCCACACAAACCAACTTGCTAACAGTTGGTTGCTAACATAACAAAGAGCTCAAGATGTCGACCTGGACTCCAAATTCACCAGATCCCAGTCTGATCAAACATCTTTGGGACATGCTGGTACCCCACCTCACAACCCACAGGACTCAAAAGATCTGAAGCTAACACCCTGGTGTCAGACACCAAAGGACACTCTCCAGAGGTCCTGTGTCCATGCCTTTACAGGTCAGAGCAAAGTCCAGTCCAAGGAGCACCCACCGTGGATCGGGGGTACCTCTAGTGTACCAGCTCGTCCCTCAAATGTCTGATCAGGTTGGGATCTGAGGTATCTGAAGGCCAAGTCGACACCTTGAGCTCTTTGTCACGTTCCTCAGGTCATTCCTGAGCAGTTGCTGTGGTGTGGCACGATGAGTTGTCCTGCTGGGGGGCCACTGTCATCGACGAGTGCTATTGCCATGAGGGGGTTTATTTTGTCTGCAGTGGTGTTAGGGTGGGTGGAGCTCATCAGATAGCATCCACATGAATGGAAGAACCTGAGGTTTCACTGTAACAAGATGATCAATGTTATTCACTTCACCCACCACTGGTTTTAATCTTTTGGGTGATCAGTGTACATAGTTTGTGTATATGTGCATAGTTTGAAGAGCAAAACATATCTGTCATGATTGGATAAGGGTATGAAGTAAATGGAGGGGCTGTGCCGGTCCATCGTGGTGAAGAGGGAGCTGAGCTGTAGGGCGAAGCTTTCTATTTACTGGTCCATCTGCGTCCCAACCCTCAGCTATGGTCATGAGCTCTGGAGAGTGACTGAAAGAATGAGATCACAGATACAAGCGGCTGAAACGAGTTTCCTCTGTAGGGTGTCTGGGCTCAGCCTTAGAGACAGGGGGAGGAGTCAGACATCTGGAGGGAGCTCGGAGTAGAGCTGCTGCTCCTTCATGTTGAAAGGGGTCAGTTGAGGTGGTGTGGGCATCTGATTAGGATCCTCCTGTGCACCTCCTGCTGGAGGTTTCTCTGGGCACGTCCCACTGGTAGGAGGCCCCGGGGCAGACCCAGAACATGCTGGAAAGCTTTGCTGGGGAGAGGGATGTCTGGGGTGTTTTGCTCGGCCTGCTGCCCCCACGACCCAGCCCCGGGTAAGTGGATGAAAATGGATGGATGGATGGATGGATGGAGAAGGGGTGGGAAGGAATATGTTTGTTCTTCCTCTCACTCCTTTTTGGACATGCTGTTTTTAGTTCTCAAGCTTCCTTTAGTAACCTGTTTCTTTTTTTCTGTCTACTACTGTATGATCATTCTGACTGCTACTTACATGTTCAAAATAAACTGTTACTAACTAACTGAATAACACTGAGGTTTTGCAAATACAGGTTAACTTTGCCCCATGATTACTAGACACCACTTCCAAGAGGGTAGGCAGGAAACTGACAGGGTGGGGACTGAAATGGCAAAACAGACTTTATAGCTCTGGGTGTAAAGTTCCACACTCCAGAGGAGATTATGCGTGGGAGTTTACATAAAGATTTTCCAGTGCTGTGTGATCAACTGTTGTTACTGGAAACCTAAATGCTGATCCAGACAGAGCTTGTAGAAAACAGGCGGATATTAATCAATGTGTGACCTGGAGCTCGTTCTGTTTTTAACTTCAGGTTCGCTCAACAAAGAACAACAAACATAAAAAGAAAAATTCCTTTGGTTTCCCATTAGGGGATAAAGAATGAAGGTCTATGCTATCTAACAAATATTTGTTATGTTTTTGTTTTTCTATCTTGTTTCAAGTTTATTTATTTTTGTAGTCATGAGCTTTAACACGTCTGCTTCTTTTCTCTTCATCTGGTTGAATTATTCTTGATAGTGTAAAAAAAAAGTTTCATATGTTATTCTGTTTGTTATGTTGGTAAAAAGACTTTAAAAGAAGAATGTGTGTGGGTAGCTGACATATTTGAGTCTGAACTATTTTAAACGTGTGATTCGTCACTGTAAATGTAATGAAGTGGAATATATTAGCATTAATTGTTGGAATAATTTATTTTTATCAAACATAATTCAAATGTTTGAATGTGTGAGAAGAACATAATTACATTGTGTGTGGGGAAATATGCAGAAAGAGTGTGAGATTCGCAGAATATCCTGAGCAGTGCCACCACTGAGTGTGTGAGCACGAAGCAGAAGGGTGTGTGTGTGTGTGTGTGTGTGTGTGTGTGTGTGTGTGTGTGTGTGTGCACGCACTGCAGACGAGGACTGTGCTGTTTAAGTAACACATCCTACAACTTCAGCTAAATGATGAGCCCTGAACACTCACTGCAGGATCATCTGTTTTCTATAATAAGTATTACTGTAGTGGCAGCTGTTTGTTAAACATATTAATATTGACTAACAGGATAAATCACTGAGGTAAAAAGAGACACTTCTTGTGTCTGATGAAGTTTTTGCTGTTACACTGAACATCACAATACAAAGTCTGAGCAGCTCAGACTCTCCTCATTGCTCCGTTCTGGCCTTAAACGCTGAAGTATTGACGGCAGCTGGCAGCTTTCCTAGAAAATATCACCCGGCCGCCCCCTTATTGGAGAGCCCAATAAAAATATCTGTCCATCTCCAGATGCTAATCAAATGCCAGCATAATGCAAACGACAAGAAAGGGTCAAAATCAAACTCGCAGCCTTCTCAGGTTTAATAAGTTTTGTGTTTGTTTGTTTCTCCTTCTTATATGAGAGGTTGGACAGCTATAAACAAGTCTGCATTCACATAATAAAATACAAATAAATAAATAATAAATGTACAGCTATTTCACACGATCAATGACATTTGTGAGCATCTTATGTGTCCATATATATAGTGTCTTATTTTTAGTTTTGTTTAATATTTTTATGCTTTTTAAAGGCTGATCCTAACATAATTTTTTGTTTTGTTTTTGAATGGAGCTCAAATGTCTGTTGTCATTTTTATGACATCATCACCTTGAAAATATGAGTAATGTCATTTGCCTGATTAAACGAGTTAGTTTTTTATTTAATTCAGCTATCAGGCTCCTCTTCTGTGGAACCATCTTCCTGTTTCTGTCCGGGAGGCAGACACCGTCTTCACATTTAAGAGATTTAAGACTAAAGCTTATAGTTAGGGCTGGCTCAGGACCAGCCCCTAGTTAGGCTGCTGTAGACCTTGCCTGCCGGGGGACCTCTTATGACAAATCGAGCCCCTTCTCTCCTTCTCAATTCAATAAGCTTTATTGGCATGACATTTCCTGTATGTTGCCAAAGCACAATTACAATTTAAGACAGTGAAAATTCAGAAACAATTAACAACAACGAATTATTACAAATCGTAGATATAAATTTTAAAGAGAAGGAGTGAAGGAGTGACCAAAGAGCTGTGCTGTGTTGGTTGACTCTCAGGCTGTGACACGCGCTGACATATCTTGCTGCATCTATGGCGCTGACGCTATTTTCTCCAAGCAGATGTTGCATTTTAGTCTGGTCAGAGAGTGAATCAAAATCTTGGAGTTTACGTTAAATGTTCCTCAGCCTCCACCTGTCTCTGAGGACAGAGGTGACACAGCCTGTCTTCTCTGGACAGCCGGGTCTGCCAGTCTCTATGTCCAGCCTGTGATCACTGAGTCTGTACACAGTTAGTGTGCGTCTCAGTTTATGATCCGTCACAGCTGTCAGATAGTTTGCCATCGTGTTCTGACTGTTTAGGGCCAAATAGCATTGAAGTTTGTTTTGGGGTTTTATGGTAGATGTCCAATAGTTGATATAGTTTTCTTTTTCTTCAGCTATGATTTGGTTGGGCTGGACTGTGTGAGGTCTGTCCTGAGGCCTTGTGCTGTTAGAGGAGGTGAGCTCAGGACCAGCTGACTGAGAGGACTCCACTCTATGTTCTCCTCTCTTTCTCTCGCTCTAAGATACTAAAAAGTTGGTTTTTCTCCATTCGCTAACATTCAAGTCCTGTTCCTGCATGTCACTAACTCGGCTTCCTCTCCGGAGCCTTTGTGCTCCACTGTCTCGCAGGTTAACTCGTATTGCAGCTGTGCCCTATTATTATATCATTATCAAAATTAAGGTTATTGTAGCTGTTGTAGCATTACTGTCTGCCCTGCATCTCTCTCTCTGTCAATGTGTCATTTTGTCACATGGATTGATGTAAATTTATTATGTTAATCTGTTCTGTACACACATCTGTTATGCGTTGGTGTTTTTCCTTATGTGCTGTAGGGTCCAAAGGACAGAGGGATGTCGTACGCTGTAAAGCCCTCTCAGGCAAATTGTGATTTGTGATATTGGGTTTTTTAAAATTAAAACTGAACTGAAAATTGAATTAAATTGATTGACTCAACTTTCTTTATTGAATAAAAATAATATATGGTGCTGTTACATTGCTGCTGCACCACCCTGTTAAAAGGTGCGTGTCTCCCTTTGTGTGCAGCAGGTGAGACAGCAAACAGTCTTGACCTCAGTCCAAGTGTTTGCTTGTGAAAGGCCTGAAGCAGAATATGTCATTACATAAAACCATGTTGTGATTCTTGGAAATATCTGGATCACACAAGTCAGAAAAAATCCTACAAAATGTAATTTTGCAAACAGTATAATACTAATAATACGACTGTAGTCTAGTCTTTATCCGCAACTGAGCACAAATACCAAGTTTAAACAGAATGAACAGACATGCAAGCATTCGAATGTTGATTTAGAATTTGAATGTCAACACTACGAAAGAAGATTCGAAGCCTTGAATTACTCGCTACAGCCCTATTCTTCTTGTTTATGCTTTATGTGAAGCACTCTGAGTGCCTTTGTGTATGCAATGTGCTGTATGAATAAACGTGCTTGGCCTTTAGACTCTGAATGGACACAGATTATTAAACAGTTATTTACAGTCGACTGTCTTTGTCACACCTCTCTCTGCTTCCTCACTCACAAACACTCAGTTGTTAGCTGTAAAGCACTTTGTGATGAACTCCTGTTGAAAGCACTTTAGAAATAAATTTGACTTTACTTGACCTTTTGTGATGATTAAACTAATTACACTTGTGACGCTGAACAATGCGACAGCCCTCTTTCTGTCTCTCTTATCCAAGACCTCGTGAGTTTCATGAGAAGAAGACGGAGTTGGTGAAGTGGTGTGAAAACATGATTCTGAATACTGGTTTTGATTGTGCCGACCTATCAGGTTCTGGCTGAAGGACTTATCAGGTTCACTCTTTGTTATGTGCTTGACACAATTATAAGAGGGAGGAAGAGTGAAACTTCTTGTGAATAATATCAACACAACGCAATCACATGCAGAAAATCTGTTACAGAGATGAGTTATTTTAAAGTCAGAGCCAATTAGCACCATTTATCAGCTGTAACAAAGGTCTGACAATCAACTGTTAGGATGTGTAAGACGTAAACAGCATGAGACTACAGAATTCCAAAGAGACAAAACCACCTGTGACCAAAACTGCACATGCATCAGTTCAAAAACTACTAAATTTGTTTACACGTCACGGGGGCGGCAGTAGCTCAGTCCATAGGGACTTGGCTTGGGAACCGGAGAGTCGCAGGTTCAAGTCCCAGCCCGGACCAAAAATATGGAGCGTGGACTGGTAGCTGGAGAGGTGCCAGTTCACCTCCTGGGCACTGCCAAGGTTGCCCTTGAGCAAGGCACCGAACCCCCCCAGCCGCTCGGGGCACCTGTCCATGGGCAGCCCCCTCACTCTCACATCTCTCCATTTAATGCATGTGTAGGTCCTGTTTGTGCATGTGTGTGTATTCGGACCTGTGTGTATATGTACAACAGAGTGTAAACCTTGAATTTTTAGAGTATATAAAATAAAGTAAAAAAATAAACAGTAAAAACATACTGTATGCTGCACAAGGACAAACTGCAGTGACAAAGAAAAAAATGGGTATTGACAGAGATTTGGTGGGTCAATAAGGTATAAAGGGCTTTACAAAGTACTGGTTATCGACCATGTATGAGCCATCTTAGTGGCGCTCACTCCAACAGTCGCGTTTTTCATGAGTTATTTCTGTTACAACACCAGTACTCTGGATTGTACTTGTTTGCATTTGTGTTTCACTCATCTTAAAGGGAAGCTCTTCCCTTTCTCATGTTTTTGTGTCTAAGTCACCAGTGGAGACAACAATTTAAAAAAATTGGTCCAGTATTGAGCGAGAGCGCTGAAGCTGCCAAAAAGGCCGCGATGTAATCATTCTGGGAATGTTCACACTGTCACTTTACGTCCACTGAAAGTCCTTGTTTTCGCCACCAGCAGGCTCAGATTGTTGTTATAAGTGTCTGACAACATTATGGACAGGACCCTACAGAGGAACACAAGGGTGTTCTTTACCTTCCTCTTCATCCGTTTTTGTTTTTTGTTGTTTTCCTGCAACAATTCAACTCTTGCAAAACTACAAGCCTTCTCCTTGAGTGAGACTTGGTTGGACACGATAACAAACAGAACAGATCAGGCAAAAGGTGAAGAGAAAGACATAAACATGGGGAAACAGGGTCCAAGTTGAAAATACCAAAGTTTCCCTTTAAAGAAATATACCCGGGGTATTTTATGCTCTTCTTAATGTCAATAAGACCCATACAAATATATAAAGCAGCACTGAACTGATCCAACTACCAAATGCTGTCTGCGTATCTACAGCCTGATGTACCTTAGTCATGTTTACTCTTGTTTGAACAGGTAGTCTGGCTTAGGTTGAGATCTCTTTTTCAAGAGAGACCTGAGAGCAAGAAACATTCATAATCTAACCACCAGTTATTTTGAGTGAATGATATATACAGCAAATCTGCAGGTGAAAATAAGCCACACCAAATACATAACATTTTTAGGCCTGACAGCACTAAGAGACAGACAAGGCCATTGCCAAAACAATCCATTTATCAAAAAACTAATCGGTACGACAATCACTAATTTGAAACGCAAACAAGCAAATAAAATTTATTTACTGCTCAGGTTGGTTTTGGTCTTTCCATGGGATTATTTGTTTGACAATTTCGGACCAGATTAACTTTTTCATAGTTCTAAGAAACCCTCATTTTATTGTGTCTGCGCTGTATGAACTAAGAATGATCTTGGTTCTTTAAACGCTGTGTTGAGTGACTTTTTAGCTCTTATTTCAGAGAAAGTACTCTCCCAGCACAAGAGGAACCTTGAGTGACACAAGTGTATGTTGATTGGCTGAACACATGAGCCAATGCAGCTCCAGCAACCAATTTTTAAAAACCTGTTTGCTGTGTAAACGACAGAAAACAGAAAACACAAACAACAGTTTGTAATGGAGAACACGTAAGAAAACGCGGACAAATGGACCAACAGTGAAGTCCAGGTTTTCCTGAGCATATGTGTGTCAGACATACAATGTTATTTTGATTCGTCAAAGCAAACTAAACTAGACGTTATCCGGCTCACGTCACTTCAGCGTTCTTTGGTGGTGCAAATGCAAACAGAAAAACAGCCCTTGTAGGTTTGTAACTCTCAGGGGAGCTCCCCAGCTCCTCTCGGGGCATCCCCAGAACTGTTTGGTCTGAAAAGGCCTCTTGACACCAACAGAATAACACCAGCCTATCCTAAGAGAGAATTGTTTGGACATAGTGACAACAAGGTTTATGTAAGATGATTAAAACATTCTGCACTGTCATTGAAAACCAGCAAAACATTTTTTAAAAACTACAAAAATGAAATCTCAAGACTCCCTTCTGAACTAGATGACCTGTCAGGTGTGTACTTTAGAAGCAGAGGTGAAAGTTTCCGAGGTTGAAGGCTGCAGGCGTTATGACACCTCACATTAGCCTCCGGCTCCCACAGACAGCCGGCGCAGGGAACACAGATAGTCGGCTTCCATTTGCTCACTTAACTACTATCTGAATAAAGGTGGCATTCTCACAGGAGGACTGCAGTGGGTCAAGTATGCAGTCGGTCAGATATTCATGGCTGACTACGTCACTGTAGTAATATCAGTGTTTTTCTCTCTACCTTTAGTAATGTAGTGCAGACACGTCTGTCTGTCTGCTGACATCCCTTTGAACTCCTGTCCTGTGGGGTTGCTCACACCAAAAAGGGTCTGCAATATCCATCTCCCAGCACCATTTTGGCCCGCGGTGGAGCTTCAAAAGCTTCAAAGCACACGAGTGACTTCCGACCTCGCCAAGCATGATCCTCTGATGCGTGACAGACTGGGTGGAGGAAGTGTCGTACCGTGGGGACGACATCTAAGCGCGCTGGGTGTTGTAGAGGTGTGGGACAGCGTGCGCGTGATGTGTGTGACTCAACTGCAAAGCCGCTAAGCGCGCTGTTCGGGAACCCTAATTACCCACAGGAAAAACAACACACTAACAACTGGTCATGAACCCCAAAGACAGATTCTGACATTTCAGAGAAGGTCAAAGTTAATTACCGTGTGACACCGTATTCATGTGGAGGGTACAAGAGGAGATTGTTTGTGTCGGAAAATGCTTCCAAATTTAAATAAGAAGGTTACTCGTGTCACAACCCTACTGTTACACAGTTTCATATTGACAATGCCAAATACCACCTTAATCAATTGATATGCGTGACAAACATCATGATGTGGATGATGACAGAGAGGAAACTGTGGAGGAGGTGTTCAACAATTAGTTGATTAATCAACTGACTGAAGAGTGACTGGCTACAGTTTTGATAATGAATTAACGTTTGTAACTTATTAAGCCAAAATGCCAAACATTTACTGGTTTCACCTGATCAGAGATGATTTTTTTGCTCTGTTTTATGTTATTTTAAATTTAATATCCAGGGTTCCGCACACATTTTTACCAATTCATTTTCAAATAAAATAACCTTTTAATGATATCTAACTGCATTTCCATCACTTACTTTCAGTACTAGTAGTTAAAAAAGGTAGGCCTACATAGCAATACAACCATCTATTATAAAACACACACTTCCCAGGCATTTGGGGAGAAGCAAACTGCTAGCATGCACACTGTACTTGTTAGACAGTCCCACTGCCAACAAGCTGCATTTGCCTGTAGACAAAACCAGCACATACAAGTACAAGTGCCTGGCAAAACGTCAATGTCACACCCCTTTTTGGGGGATAGAAAACTATCTTAAAGATGGATATCTATGCAGTTTGACGCATATTTGAATTGATTTTGACACGTCTTTGTGCATGAAATTTTTGTCAAGCAAACACTTGTTTTATAGACATGTCTGGTAATTGTTCTGCGAGCTTGCCTGAACCTGATCATATATACCCTAATTAATCAAGGTTGATGTTGTCATGTCCCTTCAGTCTTCCTCTGCCCTAGCGGATCAATGACCCAACAAAGCTGCTGGATATCACACACTGTGACATCTATACGTGTGTACCTCTCTGGATCATGATAGCCTATTGTTGAGCTAAGTAATGACTGTAAATGACCAACCTGTTAGTCATCAACAGTTTGATCCAGGCTGTGATTTAGCTGTAGATGACAGTCTGATGCTGCTGTACAGTATGACTGCACTACAGCAGCTCACACTCAAGCTAACAGCTTGGCTTTCTATCACTGGGATCTTTAAGCCATTCATCACACTGACAGTAAATATTCATGCATCTTATGTGCTTTAAATCTCAGTGTGGAAGCCTCTGTTAATCCGCTGTGCAACAGTTATCTGCATTTACCTGGTCCTCTCCTGATGTGACAGTGTGTTTTTCACCCCCAGGAGAGGGCATGGCCTTAGTGATGACATGCTGCCAGTCTGGGGTTGGTGTGTTACGTCAGTGGTTCCCAACTGGTGGGTCGTGGTCCAAAAGTGAGTCGTGGGTCCATTCTGAATGGACCTCGAGTGATTCATGAACTTGTCAAGTTTATAAAAAGACACACTTTATTTTCCAGCACAGACTTTTTTATTTTGAAGTACCGTGTCCCGCAGTAGAGTGAGTGACGAATGGACAACTACTTGACAGAGACAGCAAACTAGCTTGATGATATGGCCAAACCCAAATATGACACTGAATGTATTAAACTGTGTGGACCTTGAACTAATCTGGACCTCATGGCTGGACCAGTTGGAAACCACTGTATTACGTGATACTGGTAACATTTCCACAGTCCTGCAGTGCATCGCTAGATCTAATATTAGTCATACAAGGGACATATTTTGTGAAATGTAAGTTATGTTTTGGGATTTTCATGAACACATTTTAAACAACAGCCAAAACAACATCCATTCAGATTTTTTTTAAAGCAATCTGTTTATTCCAAACCATTTCCAGGCCTGGAAAACTGTTTGTCTAATTTCATTACTTTTCCAGGATTTTCATGGCCGTGGGAACCCTGAAGACCTTTGGGTTTTAGACCGTTTGTAAGACAGACAAAAAAAAACAACAATTTGTTGATTAGCTCAGACTCGGGTTGTTTTGATTTGTTTTGATGTTGATGGGTATTTTCATATTTTTTAGTATTTCACAAACTAAAAAATTTATTTGACAAAAAATAAAAAGAGCTGTAGTAGTAGTCATAGTATATTTTTAGTCCATATTAACAATTTTCCAAAACAAAGGCACATAAAAACAGGCAGGATAGAAAAGGTGTCGGCTGAAGCTGAACCATACCTACCCTTTTTTGACATATTATGTTATATTAGATAACCCTTTCATTACCATTGATGAACATGACAGCTCTAACTGGTGCTTTTCATGATTAATCATCTAATTGTTTAGGGAGGAAAGTTGTGAAAACTCTATCACAGTGATTCAAAGCTCAAGGTGACGTCTCCACATGTCTGACAAACAAGCCAAAATCAGAAAATAGCATCCTCTTTACTAGGATATAAAACAGAGAGAGGCAGGAAGTCTTCATATTTGTGAGGCCAGAGACAGTGAATGTTTGGCATTTTTGAGATTCAATTTATTTTCTGTTGACCGACGTTTCATCACTTCAGCACTAATAAAAATCCCAGCATGGAGGAGATAAAATATGAGAGACAAAAGTGTCTTCCTGTGTGGATGGAGGGGGTGCGTGAACAATTGTTCCAGGAGATGAAGAGAGTAAAGATAGTATCACCATTACTTCCCTGGCAGAGGCTCTATCGTTGCATCACAGGATATAAACTATTAAGATCTGACAGGATAAATTATTAAGAGCTCCATTTGCATGACTCCATTATCCCCTGGATAAAAACAGACGAACATCATGACTTATACATACAAGTTTTGCGCGCAGAGTCCTCCACAAATAGCGAGGAGATGTCCTCGTCTACGCCGGCATCATTTTTGGCGATGCAGGTATAGGCGCCGGTGTCCTCAAAGTGCACGTTGCTGATGTGCACCTCGCTCCCATTAGCTTTGAGGAACAACACAGAGAGAACAGACAAAAAAAGACAGTTTGCCTTCCAGAAAGAGATAAAAGGAGACTTCCATGTTCCTGTCCTCTGCTACCATTACTGTGTTACATAAGCGTTCTCTAATATGTTAGGAAGGAAGGTGAGAGGTTTGTTTCAGGGAGAATTCAATAAGGTGGGAGTTCAAAGTAAAACTGTGGCACACATGCTGTGTTTCTGTGAGCATTGGGAAAGGCTTCTGTGTACGAGCTCAAAGGAAACGCATCTGGCTTTGCTGTAATTGAAAGAACTATAAGAAACCTTGCCTCACAATGTTTCATACATTCACCAATTATATGTTGATACCAACATTATGAATCTCTTGATGACCGGAGTTTAATTATTTTGCAGTTTTAAGCCAACATTTTTAAACTGAAATGACCAATGTTGTCCAACCACAAGTTCAACTGAGCAGTCAGATGACAGGCAGCATCTGTCACTGCAGAGGAAGTGACTGAGCAGGACGAACATATCAGAAATACTTTTATTGTTACTGACGTCTAACTGATCAATTGTCTTGATGCAGATTTTGGTCTGTATTGCCCAGCCCTATTTTAGACATATAAAGTAAATTACTTTGAGCAGTTGTAGTATTCGTGTGGATCAGACTGAGCTACTAGCACTGAGTGATTAGTCAAACTTTACATTTTTGGTGCAATTATAAAGATAGTTGAGATAACACCATCACTGAGCCACATTCGGTTTTCCAATAATGTTCTTGTTTTGTCTTGTGTAATAAATCCAGCGCACCTCTTTCCTTTACTGCAGTGCACTTAATGATGCCAACATCGCGACTTCTTTGTGACTTTATTTGAAAAAGTAACCCGCTGCCACTGAGACCAGTAGAGGCGCAGCCTACTGTGCTCACATTGTTTTACGAGGCGGAGCTCTCAGGATGGCTGCTAACAGTTCATTTACGTCAGCTTCTACCGAAAGTGTTGATTAGCAGAACGAGACAAAAACAGACTGGAAGGTGAGTCATTTCTCCCCACGGTGTTCAGGCAGCCTCACACTGCTGATTCAGAGCAGGACAAAGTAATAACTAATGATACAGAGTGTTAATCACTGCGGGTATCTGACCACACTCACATATACTGCTCGTTGTAGAGAATAACTAATTAAAGTGTACAGTCAGAGTTTTTCAGCCCAGCTACAATGTGCTTTCACGAGTTTAATGATGTGGCTGCCCTGTAAAAAGGAGCATGAGCTGCAGTCCAGGAATTATTATCAGATCGGTTGTTTGATGAAGTATTACGTTACATTACTGACATTTGTGTTAATTATTATTTGTTACTGACAACATGCCAGTATTTGAGAGCCTTATCTGCTACATTAGGAACTTTGGCCAATGAGCCACCGGCAGTTAAATTATTTTTAAAGTAAAAAACGACTGTAAAAAATAAATAAAAATTCAATAAATGCATGATTTTTCCAAAGTCAATGAGTAATCGTGTTGTATAATCTTGATCTTTATATTATGATTTTTGCCATAATTGAGCAGCCCTACTATCTACACTACTACTGCCCCCACTATCACTCTGTGTGATAAGTCATGGTCATAAAATGGCTATAATAGTGACATTTATTTTAGTGGCAGGAGCATCAATTGTCAGCGCAACTGTAGCAGTAAAAGTGTTGGTAACAGCAGTAGTAAAATAATAATGGCTGTAACCAGCGTGGGAATAAAAATATATAAGTGTAAAGGCAGTGAGCAGTAAACTCCTGACTTGTGTGTACCTTGCAGGGTGAGCTGTTTGGACAGCTTGCTTGTGATGTCCATGCCGTTCTTCAGCCAGGCCAGCTGGGGGCCGGGGATGCCCTCGGCGTGGCAGCGCAGGCTGGCAGTGACGCCCGGCTCCCTGGCTTGGCTCTCTGGGTACACTCGAATGACGGGAGGAACTGGAATATGTTGAAAAAGAGGAGAGAGAGAGTGACACAAGATGTATAAATGCAATACATCCCACAGTGTTGTTTACATCGGTACCACTTGAGGAGTAAGGCAGCCTTATTGAACGAGAAGTTTTAGAGAAGATGCCAAGTGCTGAACTTATGGTTGGCATTAGCATACACTATCAATAGGATTGAGTGTATTTTCAGCATTGCTGGATGCCTTTAGATAAGGTTAACGTGCTTTGTGAAGCCAAACAAATAAGATAGATAAATAAGGGAGAGAACCTCTGTTCGGACGTTATTGATTTTGCTTGGTAGCAATTGATTTTATGTAACCTTTTGTCAGGAGGGGAATGGGGGGATAGATGCGAAGAAAACAAAATGTGTGAAGAAAGAAAAGGCACACACTAAATGTCCCTCTCTTCTGCAAACTGTTCCAAGAGCTGACTTCACACATTCCTGCACATTGTGCCACTGTCACGCTGGAGTTTCACTTCTTTACCCTACCCCCGAGCAAAAACAAACAAAAAAACTCTCCTACTGTACTTCCAAGAAACCATAAATCAACATAAATCAATAAAACACACAAATACATTAATAATATTCATTTATGCAGTGGCTGAGAATGTGCCACAAGTTTTGCTCTACACCCTGTGGCTAAATTGTTCGAGTCTTGCTCCACAAAACATGGAAAATATCAAAAGAATGAATTTGAATAATCCTTTAAAGGAAGCAGCCTCCTCTGAGTAGCATAACAATGATAACGCCTTTCAGAAAGGATAGTAGTATCTCTGGAGGAGACTCTCCCACAGAAATGGTGACTGAAACTTGGACAGTGACAATGAACTGTTTACAGAGCGACCATAAAAAAGCGGCATGAGTCATTCCACAACAGCCTGTCACATATAAGACGACAACCTGGCAGTGGTTTAAGTAGGGACATCAAATTTTTTCTATCTTGCCATCTTGTTTTGAGCAATCCCTCATAGCCTCTGTGCCCCAAATCAGTGTCCTCTTTTTTTTTTTTTCCTCCTTTCTGAAACAGACTTCAGAGACACAAGCGGAGGATGGAAGCGAGAGTCTTGGCAGCAGCAGAGAAGGCAGACGTGCTTTAGAGACCATTTCCTGTGGGCACTGGGTTAGAGGAAGTCTTTACTCAGCCAGGTGAGTGAAATGACTGAAGATTGTTGCCACGGCCATCTGGTAACCACGGCACTCCCGGGCTTTGGAGCGCACGTCAACCTGGCTGCCAACACGCCAGCCAGAGTGGGCCACCGAGAGCTCCTGTGACACCCAGGTTACTTTACCAATCACAGTCGCACACACACTTTCACACCGACGGCCATCAAAAGTAACAAGGTTGACTGAGTGATGCCCACGGAGACAATTATTTTGTACACTCTTTGGAGTGACGATTATTACTCACACTTAATATCCTAACACACGCCAATACAAGCACACAAAGGCTTTCTTTGTGTGTACAGCTCATGTTCTTTCTCTGCTTTTATTATCCCTCTTTTAATCAGTCTGTGTGTGTTGTGTGTGTGTTGACTGTAAATCACTCTGTGACAGCCCTGTTAGT
The DNA here is from genome assembly GCA_019142605.1 of Cephalopholis sonnerati. NCBI lineage: Eukaryota > Metazoa > Chordata > Actinopteri > Perciformes > Serranidae > Cephalopholis > Cephalopholis sonnerati. Next base: position 45,134,266 of record JAGQAX010000004.1, on the reverse strand, counting down.
TGAAATTGCTCAGTGAATTAAGGTTGTTTGAATCTATAGCTGCATGTGTGCATTATTCTTCCTGAACGCACACGTCTCATTCACTAATACGTCTGTGGAAATGTTTTTACTCTGCGTATAAAATAAGTGCATGCAAAATTACTCTCAGATTCATGACACGTGCACACCAGTCAATTTTGCTCTTAGCACCGTGCATATGTTAGTGAATCAGAATCCCTCTTAACTGACAGGTGCGTGCCTGCTATTTGCAATCAGCACACTGCCACGCCCCCATTTCTCTATAAACAGAAATACATACAACAGAGGTTTATCATGGAGAAAGTGGTGAAGTTGTGTCTGTGCACAGATTAAAGCCCTGACGCATCGTTGTCGGACCGTCAGTGAGCGTCTGTGAATGTCTCGGCAGTCGGACACAGCTGATAAGCATTCGTCACTCTCTTCAAACATGCGTTATTTCCTGAGGACATGGGCCGCAATATCTTCCAGCAATATAGATATGCCATCTTAACACCTTCTTTGAGGTAAATCAGAATCTTTTATGAAGCCTGAATGCCTGTTAATAACAATAATAACAATTTCATGGCACTACAAATTGCTGGGAGTAACTGATTACATTACAGGCAATAAAAACAATGAAAGCCAAACCTGTTACACTTCAATATGGATATTTTTGTATACTCCATGGTAAGCTAGGACTGAAACATAGTCAAATATTTTAATGATAACTATAACTGATGAGAATAAAAGGATATCAAATGGCAGTTTTAATTATTATTGTCCATCAAAGCCTTTTTAAACAAATGCAGGTTTAATATACATGTAGTTAAAAATATGTGTAGCTACATTTTCCAAGACAGCCAGGTCTTCATCATTTGTGTGTACTCTTACTTTGTGGCAGCTCTAAATTTGATCACAGAGTACGAATAAATTTAAGGTAACAAAATATTGATCTCAGATTTGCGCATACGCACTGTTTGTGAATGAGGCCTGATGAGTGTTTCTTAAGGCAGTGGTTCCCAACTGGTGGGTTCCAGTCCATTCTAACTGGACCGCAGGTGACAACAAACAAGTCAAGTTTGTCAAAAACACACTTTATTTTGAAGTACAGTGAATCTCCAGCCCAGAGCTTATATTTTGAAGTGCTGTTTCCTGCTGTGGAGTGAGTGACTAACGGACAAGTATTTGACAGAGACAGCAAACTAGCTCGATGACATGACCAAACGCAAGTATGATGGTGAATATATTTAACTGTGTGGACCTTGAACTATTGACTAAGGAGAAATCTGGACCCCGTGGCTGCACCAGTTTAGTTTGGAACCACTGTCTTACATACTTTTAGGGAGCAATATGTAATTAGAGGCACCTTTTCATTGTATGTGTTTACATGCATGCTAGCAAGCTAATTATAATTAGATTTTTGGAAAGTCATGGTTATGTCTTGCACATGTAAACGTCATATCCCAGTTTCACAAATCAGGATAAACCCTTAATCTAGTTTTGAGGAAGCTGGATTTGGGATACTGCAGCACATAAACACCTGATCCAGGTTTTTAACACATTTGCTGCGTCCTTTAACTCAACTCCAGTTACGCAGTATTTAGTCAGTAAAACCAAAGAATCTGATGATTAGTTTTGAAATTATGATATACACAAAACAATTACACTTAAAGTTTGATACTGGTAATAAGGAAGATCAGAACTAAAACTATTAGTTGTGTTGATTAGTTGGTCCCTTGGAAATGAACTGTTCTGATTATTGATGAATCACTTGAGTTACTTTTCAAGTAAAAATGCAAAACATTTGATGGTTCAAGCTTCTTGAATGAGAGAACTGGCTGCTCTCCTCTGTATTAAATGACAGTTGAGTTAATATTTTTAGGTTGTGGACTGTTGGTTAGACGTGGACTCTGGGGAACTGTGACATTTTTCATTATTTTCTGACAATTTCAGAATAAAAAAAATAATCTGCAAATTAATAAATAATGAAAATAATCATTTAATCGTTTTTGCTTTACAGAGAAAAACTTTCATTGGTGCTCTGTTCTTCCATTACTGATGATGGAGGATAAATCTGAGTTTGTCCTTGACTGATGAGGAAACTCAATCAGTGCATAAACAACAGATTTTCTGGATGTGGACGAGTTAAAGACTACAGCAGGGCGCAGACTGCAGGAGTTTTAAAATCCTGACTGATTTTGAAATTGTGTTGCATCACGCACATAAGGACAAGACGTTCCTCTCTCTAATCTCAAACATGCACACACTACGAGACTTGAAAACAATGGAGCATCACACACGACAGGATGTTATTAATATTATCATGCCAAGGGGGAGCATGAATGCATTACGTCACGTCCAACAACGTTAACAATACTGTGCAGTGAGAAAAAAGAAAAGCAGAAGCCCAAATAAGTCTGGATGAGAAAATGTTCAGGGAGATGCAGTCAACATGGATTCTTGATTCTTCAGTGAGGACTGGAGGTGAGACTTTAACTGTCAGTTTTCATATCTGTCAACAGTAGTATGCTAGCTTAAATTAGCCTGAAGGACTAGAAAGGTTTACCAACACTGTCAGGTGGTCTGTACTGACGCAATCATAGCTGTACGGATTCAGATTTTAACTCTTAAGAACCAGCCATGTTTGAAATGATCAGAGCGGCCCGATGAGCCTGTGAGGAGTTCCAGAGGTTTGAAACATGATCTGCAAACACCTCACATTACGGATGTTTTCACATATAGTCCTTTTCTAAACAAACCAAACTCCAAAATGTGGACCGACAGAAAAAGGACTCAATTCTTTTGTTTTCACACTGTCAGTTCAGTTCATTTGAAAGAGGACTCTTCTAGTCAGATTCAGCTCTGATGGGGCCTTAGTCCTCTTTCTGTTCACACTATGGCCTGTATATGAATTACATTATTATTATTATACTTTGACTTTCATATGAACTTAAAATTGGAGAAAAACCTTGTGTTGTGCTGTAGACTGCATCTGTTTGATGTATTCTACATTCCACATCTGCAGTATCTCCTGTGGACCAAACTACTCCTTGTCCCGTGTCCTTGCAAGCGTTACAAGCTGACATGTTTTTGTCTGTTTTTTCAAGCATCCCAGTGCAACAGCATGTGATCCAGAGGGCTAAATACTACGGCAATGAGCAGAGGGAACCTGGAGTGCTTTGTGTTCACAGTGCACAGTAGAGCAAAGCAAACCGTACTCAGACCATCTCCCAAGGTGGTCTGAGTACGGTTTGCTTCAGAGGGGTCTGAGTCCTCTTGGAGCGTTCACATACGCACAAAAAACGCTGAGTCACTGCTCTGAGTCTGTTTAGAGGCCTGAACAGGAACACCTTAACAGACAGTCTGGGTCAAGCCCTGGTTCGGATCAAGGTCTCAGACCGGATTTCGCCTCTAACTGTAGAGAGGGGTCAGTCAGGTATAAATCTGGCCAAAATCTTGTCCTCTGAACCCGACCTTAGCCTTGACCTAACCTGACGCAGACTATTAGAGATCTGGATACTTAGAATCACATACAAAGAGAGGTGAATAAGACCCAAAATATCAAAACCACTTTTAGACTGCATGTAAATGTCGTCATTGTAAAGGCAAGGTAAGGCTCAGTTCTGAATTAACTACTTTAATCCTACTATTACAAATTTATGTCAAGTTATGTGGGCAATTTCAGTTTAGGTTTTATGATCAGATGAGACTTCCTACTGCACAAGGAGAGCAAAGGTTTACATTTGTTTGTGTGTGTGTGGCAGTGGTTGAGGGTCGATTTTGGGGGTCACGTCACACATGGCATGTACCTATGTTCCTGGCCCATAACCACAATAAGCTATTAATCAACAGCAGTATAGCACAAGCCTGGATCGACCAGATTCCCCTGAGCACGTCATTAATGAACCCTCTCAGGCAACCTCACAGAGTTGCGTTAATTAGTGTGTTGAAATAAAAGTAAAATGGATCCACGAGACGTTTGATTCATGAAAAAAAACGTATGACTGCCACATCGGCCAGTAATTGGTTAGTTTTTCAGCTAAAGACACTTCACTCGAGCAAAAGCTCACACACAGCACAGCACATGTAAAAGTATATAAAAGAGTAGAGATTTAAAATACATCTCTGCTGTATGTTTGGTGATACGAGCTCTATTGACCTGACTCTAACACAGTGCTGTCCCTAAAAACTGCATTTGAAAAAAAACAAAAAGTAGGTTCATCTTCCATTCAAGGACTTGACATGACTGTCATTACACATTCAACAGTTTTTCTCTGTAGAGGAGGAATAGTGTGAAGGAAAAACATTAAAATGATCTGGATGTAACTCAACCAGCTGCTTCCCAGCGGGTTTCAATACGCTAATCCACCAGTTAATACTTATTCACTTTGAGATGGTAAAATGGAATTAGAAATACCTTTAGGCTACAGTTTGTCATGTTTAATAGCGCCATTTAAAAATATTATAGCTCATTTCTGTATTTAAATATTGTGTGATTTAAAAGATGCTGAATATAGCATCGCTCTCCAGCATTCATTTTGTTTTTCACCTTTAAAATCTATCTGGGAACAAGTATTGAAGAGGGGAGACAGGGCAGTGATCCTGTGATCGTGCTGGTCTTTTGTTCGGGCCAATACAGTGTATAGAAATAACTTCTGATACTATAGAGATTGATAGAAAATGGATCCATCTTACATCTCATCTCCTACACCCTTTTTGGGTAAATTGCTTGTGAGATGTGAGAAGATGAAACTGGTTGGTACTTTGTGCTGAAGATCCACAATCAGAGCTGAAAACACCACTACAGAAGTCAGATGGGTTACAGTAAAAGAGTAGGTGCAGTGTGTGTAGAGGTGTAATTACGGAGTAGCTAAGTGCAGGTGTAATCAGTGCTGTGAATGGGTGTATGGAGGCTCGCTGAGGCAGAGTTCAGTCCTCTGTAGGTTTCATGGACCTAATTCAACCAAACATCTGTGAGGGGAGGGACACGCTGCCTGCCAAAACTTCAATAACCCAGCCTAGTTTCCTCAAACATCCAAGTGAGATTTCTACGGAGTTCAGCACGGCATAATTACACACATCTGTGTTGGTAAACACAGAAACATTGTTAAAATATTTTTTATTAAAAATGAGCATACTGAGCAAATCAGGGGAAATAATCAACAAGATTTTGTGTTATTAAAAGAGTAAGAAGAATATGGAAAATATTAATGTTGGGTGTGTAAACAGAATGATACATGTGAACTGTGTTAACCTGGTTCCAGACCATGTTTTACAGTTTTGCAGTGCTTCAAATAGTTGCTGTGTCTGATGGTGGTGTTTCCTACGCTTAGAGGAACACTTGTAGTCTGGGAACCAGTCAAATCTGTAAGCTCACGTTTTATTGCTCTGGCAGATGCGTCTGATCCCCCACCCATTCAAACACATTTCCAGCCGACCAGGCCCACTTCAGGCCAATCACAACCGTTTATCTAATATGGGCAGGTTAAATACGGTGACTGACAACCTGGGGAGCCTTGTGCTCAATGCAAAATACGTTATGGTGTCATTTTTGACTCACGCAAGGGACTCTAAGGCGAGCATAAACCTAGCTTAGTGAAGAAAGGCACCATTAGGGATTTCTGAAAACAACCAAGATGGCTGCAGCTGATGTGGAACTTTCTGTGGAAGTACGTTTTTCAAACTCTGATGGCAAAAGCAGGAACACCCGTCCACAGAAATATCAATGCCACACCATCACAGCTCTTTTCTGCAGGCTGTAGTCTGTTACATTTATCTGTCGCTCAGCAATGTGTCACATTTTTTGTTGCTCTCACTAGTTAAAGGTAAATGCACCTGCACTTGAATAGTGCCACTCTAAGCGTTTTACAATACATGTCACATTCACCTACACACACACACACACACACACACACACACTGGTGGCTGAAGCTACGTTAAAACGTGTCACCTGCTACTCAGCTTAAACATTCCAATGCACTCACACCAATGGCACAGTAATTTGGGGTTCAGTATCTCAAGGATACTTCAACATGCGAAGACATGCTGTCCCTACTTAAAGCGCTGCCAGGTTGTCGACTTATATGTGACAGGCTGTTCAAACCACAAATCTCCTGCTTAGTAGACGACCTGCTCCACCTCCTGAGCCATAGACGCCCTACTGAGTCAGATCCAAGCCAGAGAACTTTAGTTTAGAAAAATGGACCTGTAATAAGTACATCATCTAATCCTTCAGTCTTCACCCTTGCTGATATTACAGTTTCAACGGGAGGCATTTTGGTCTACAGTTGTTGGAAGTCTAACTCCTGTTGGACATTGAAAACAAACTGAGAGGTTCCAAATTGGTCAAGATGCCAGACTAGACCACCTGACCAATCACAGGTAAACTGACAACAACTGTGGATTAGATTGACACAGTTGTAAAGGTTGTTTTAAGTTAACTTAAAAAGATAAAAACTTCTACATTCTACATCTCTTCTCTCATCTCTACATCTTCTACTTCTACATCTCAGCTTATTTTTTAGTTGTTGTGCTAACTGTTAACTGCTCCCAGCTTTCCTGTCAACTAAAAATGATCTGGCTAATGGAACTGTAGATGTTCAAATTTCCTTTTTTTCAGACCAACATAAGCTCCTTTTCCACCAACATTTCCATGAACATTTATTTCCAGGAATTTATTCACCTGGGTAAAAGAATTCCTGGTAATCTGTGTGGTTTGTGTTTCCACCGCACCTCAAAGTTCTGCAAAATTTATTCAGATTAGCCTGATGACATTTCTTCAACTTTTCATGAAATTAGTTTTGGCGTGTGCCCTATAGGTAGCTCCACCAGCTTGTCAGCTATTCATATATCGAGTCTCTGACTTTAAGTCCCGCTGAATTTCTTCTTTTGCAAATACGCTCCAAAGAGCCTGGACCTCGTCGTCTGTCCACTTCTAGTAGCTTCTCTTCTTCTGCTCCATTTTCCAAATGATCAAAACACAAACCAAGTGAAGCTTGTAGAAATTAAAAGAACGCTGCAAGTGTGTGTTCCACCAACCAGCGTTCTTCAGCACACAGCCCCGCCCCTCAAGAATTCTGGGGAATCTGAAAAGTCCTACCCCCCTACTAGGTACTTTTTTCAGGGAAAGTTTGGGGTAGAGGGAAAGTTTTTTCTCCGGATAATTTCAGTGGAAACGTGCCGAGGTTTTTCGAAATCCCAGGTAAATGATAAAAGTTCCTGCGATGGAAAAGGGGCTTTTGTCTTCCAAGCTGGCAGTTTGTTCATTCTTGACCTTGTGTTGGTTGTTTCTTAGGTTTTAGATGTATTATGTAAATGGCGTGGTGCTTCACTGATTAAGAAAAGACTGACTCATTAAAGGGACAATATGTGACCTCACAGCACAGTGTAAGAACACTAAAAATCTATTCTTTTTGGCAGGAATGAATAAATGTAATGTTCACTGAGTGCTGAATCTCTGCCTCTCATAACCACTGTTTAAGAATGGAGCTCATCACTTCTCACCTCAATCTCAAGTCTGAGAAGAGATTTTGAAAAAGCTGTGACACCACAGTTTGCATTGTATTAGCTCTTATAGATTTTTTTGTCAGGTATCCACTCTGAATATCTGGCTTACCCATCTCTACTGTGAAGATGTGACTGCTGTCTGTCTGTTACGCGGGGGGATGGCGAGGGGGACGGAGGGCTGAGTGAGAGACTTGTGTAGGAGGAGCCAAGTCCTATCACTGTGCTGAAATTCCCACCGGCGGCCCATAGAGCTCAATAAAGGTCATTCCTTAGTTAAAGGCCCATTATTTGAGAAAAAGCTCATGTCAGTGAATTCCCCCTGTGACTGTGAACGTGGGAGAGAAAGTACATCCTGCGTCGCCGTAGACGTCCATTAATGATATTGCAGTTCCAAGTGGTCACTGATAGAGGTCAATAAAGTGTTGTAAATTATTCAATTCCCCTCGAAGGTAGAACGAACGAAAGAAAATATGGTGAGCAAAGAGCAAAGAACTATTTAATTAGAAGATTGTTTGAAAAAAGAACACTCAGAAGGTTTTGGATGCAAATTAAAATGTCTGAAAGTTATATTTAATGTATGTAATTAAATTCAAAACAATTGGGAATTGGGATAATTGTTGTTGGTTTAGGCTGAGCACAGTTTGCCACTGACGCCAATTAACTCACTACATAGCAAGGTTTTTTTTTTTTTTTGGATGTGGGCTACATTTATGGATGAAAGTTAAATAAAAACTGTAACACAGAAAGTTAAAGTCACAGTGAAACTGAAGTCAGAGCGTCTATATCTTCAGTAATGAGGCAGAATCCTTCAGATCTGATGAATCAAAAGTGGCACGGTTTGGTGAAGTGCCTTCTTTATTTTATGTTTGCTTTTGATTCTATGTATGTTTGTTTGTTTACACGGCTTTTGTATTTGCTTGAAATGCTTATTGAGGTGACATTCCTTCAATAACCCTCCAGGGTTTTATTAAATCTCACCTGCACAACTTGCTTCTTCTTTTGTTGTTTTATTCCTGCTGCTTTGTTTCATTGTGCAAAAAAATAAAAAAAAATCTAAACATATCAAACTGTTGTCTTCCACCGGCACCTCCCTCACCCACGCTGTTAGATCAGGAGGAAGATGGAGAAATTAATAAGTTAGACCTCAACCATATTATTTTGGAAATGTTTCTGCCGACTGAAACCAGTGTACAGTGCATGTGGCACGGTGGTGCAGTGGTTAGCACTGTCTCCTCACAGCAAGAGGGTTCCTGATTTGAACCCAGGGTGGGGGGGCACTCCTGTCTGGAGTTTGCATGTTCTCCCCGTGTCAGCGTGGGTTTCCTCCGGGTGCTCCAGCTTCCTCCCACAGTCCAAAGACATGCAGGTTAATTGGTGACTCTAAATTGTCCGTAGGTGTGAATGTGAGTGTGAATGGTTGTCTGTCTCTATGTGTCCTGCGATAGTCTGGTGACCTGTCCAGGGTGAACCCTGCCTCTCACCCAGAGTCAGCTGGGATAGGCTCCACCTCCCTGCGCCCCCTAACAGGATGAACAGTTATGGAAAATGAATGAATGAATGAAATTAGTACAGCCTCTTCCTACTATGATGTTACTCTGCTAGCTACAACAACCCACAAAGACATGTGTAGCTTTATATCTTAGGTTAGCTTGATGCCCCAAATTACTTTGTGTTTTTTTAATATATATTTGCCAAGAGAAAACTGAACAGAATTCATCCTGGAAAATGTCTCTCCGTGTCTTTCTTCAAGGAAGCAGAAGTGCTTCACATGAAATTGGGACCTTTAGGTGTTGATTGGTTTTGTGTCCTACAGTTCATGCCTGTGACATCATCAGACCTGTGGTAGCGACCGGATAATGAGCTGACACACCTGGTGTTCATTAGCTCCTCACCTCTACCTGCTGCTACTGATGGTTTTACATTAACAAGGATTAAAAGTACAAATATGCCTCTGACTCTACTCTTATATGCTGATATTCAATGAAATTAAAGGACAACATGAATTATTGATTCAAGTATCGAAGGCAATTTAAAACGCTGGTGGCATCCAGTTTGCTGCTCAAAGACATCAATAAATGTTCTTCCATCTCTCGCAGTAAATCTGCATCTTTCACCAGGTCTCTAACAGCCTTATTAGCTACACAGAGCCATGAAACTCTTCTTTCCCCTCTAAACAGGAAAAGGGTGTTCTCTGCCTCTTTGAAAATACCTCACTTACACACTCCACCAATGTGCATGTGTAAACTCAATTCTCGCGTGCAAATCAGCGTTTCCTTTGCCCGGACAGTCATGAAAATGAAAAGAAGCGAGCCGGTCGGTGGGATTTTTCCACTCAAAACTGGATTCAGACAAGATGTGAGAGAAGTCGCATTCTGATGTGTTTCTGAGAGTGTCAGGAGAGCCACTGCCAGGAGAATGCGACACAGCAGGGCTGACAGCTCCATCATAAAGCTCCCCAGCCAGTCGTCAATCACTCAGCAAGGCTCCCGTCGGCCATGGCGCTCTAGAAGATGAGCAGGCGTGCCGACACACACACACATATAACACACGAGAGCAAAGAACACACATACACCATGGCAGGAGACCACTTCACCATCACACTACTGGGAGCTTTCCAGCTGAGGCTGGCAGACCCGTTACAACTCTTCAATCAAATTCAACTTGTGGCTGTTGCTGAAAAACACGCCAGTCGTAACCGCTGCACTGTGAGAGCTGACCAGGTAACCATTAACAACACACACTCAAAACAACACACATGATGCCGCGCTCTCTCTATCACATATATACAAACACTCAGTCATACACCACCCTGACGTACTGTACACACACAGTGACGTTCACAAACACACACGCCATGACAAATATGCTCACACCGTGATGAAAGCCTCCTCTCTCAGTTGTGATTACTCTCTCACCTTAGCTTCATGCCGCCCAGGGACATGTGGGAGTAATCCAGCTCAGGCAACAGTTTTATCCAGAGCCTGAATCCAATGCATTACATGTACATCACATATCCAGTGAAAAAGTACTTTTCAAGGGTAAAACAAAAGTAAAAACTGCTGGAGCTGTTCTACAAAAGATCTGGGACAGAAATTAAGAAGCATAATGGATCTCCAGGGAGTTTCACTACACTGTGTTTGCATGCGCTTTCATGCGCAGTCATCTTCTGAGTGCACCCACTACCCCCGCCAAGGAGGTGATGTTTGGTTTGTTTGTTTGTTCGTCAGTAGTATTACTGAAAACCTACTACTCCAATTTTCATGAGAAGAGTGTCACATGGGCCAAGGATGAAGTCATTACATTTTAGAGCGGCTTTGAATCACGAGGCAGATACACTAATTATTTTTCACTTTCATTAACGTTGTGAGATAGAGCATTTGGTCTCGGTGGAATTAATTTTATACATCTTAAACTCCAGTAGATGATCGTTAAGTTCTATAGTGACAAAACATAACCGACTAAAGGACTACGATGACTTTATGTCATAGTATTCTCACTGTTGATCAATATGCCAATTATTTTCTTGATGAACTGATTAATCGTTTGTTGTATGACATTATAAAAACAGTGGGGAAAAAAGACTTTTACAATTTGTCAGAGGCCACAGTGATGTCTTTGTTGTGTTCTGTTTGCACTGGCATATCAGATATTCCAGGTTTACAGAAATTTCCACTGGAACGCCCCCCTGCAGTTGGATTTCACACTCAAGAAAGTCGGACAAACCAAAGACCAACCCTGACCTCAAAATCCAACATGGCTGCCCCGCGCATCGACAGTACTGAAAGCTGCAGTAATGTATTGTTACTAGGACTTCTGTCTTATTTTTGTCTCACTGAAATAATAGTACACACAGTACTATGCAACATCTACCTGTGGACTTGTTGCTGTGGTGTTCATAAACACAAAATACAGTGTAATGTGTTGTTATTAACTGGAATTGTTAGCAGTGGCTAACTTACTTGACTGGCATTGCTAACAACATCTTAGCTGTCTGACTTGTAGTACTCGAACATGATCAACTCAGGTGTCAGGTCACTCCCAGCTCCGACTTCCCAGGTAAATGGAATGCAGCATTTTGTTTGCTTATTTTGTCTGAGAGTCCTAGACCTGCACATACTGTATTTACTGTCATATAAAGAAAAACAGCACAGTCACATTTGAGAAGCTAAACCCACAGCATATTTGGGTAGATATATATACAAATGTTCAGTTATCAGAATAAATGCAGATTATTTTCTGTTGACTAACTAATCAATAAATCGATTCATAAACAAATTCTTTCACGAGTATCTCCAAAACAGTTTAACAACTCTGGAAAAGGAGACGGTCCAGCCCTGATCGAAGATTCTGGTTCCAGAGCTGCCGCTGTGCATCGAGGTGACCTCAACTACTGTTCATCTACTTGCTGTGGTTTAACTTCTAGCTACGGACCCTTCCCACTGGAAACATTACAACCCAGATCCCAGCGGCCAGTTTTTTTAGTGAACGATCAGCACACCACATCCGGGTAACCTCGCAGGCTAACATGGTGGCAGTCTCGCATTACTTCCCAACAAGGCCCCATGGGTATAGGCCAAATCACAATCATTGTTTTAATAAGTTTTGGGTAGAAAATCCCATCTCATGTACATAAAATTAAACAGTGCTGAGCAAACGCTGTCTCAATTAGTTTGTTTTTAGCAACCTAAAAAAATTCACTCTCAGTTTAAGATTTCCACTGCTTTGCCTCATCGTCAGACAGCCCTCAGGGCGGCTGTAGGAGGTAGAGCAGGTTGTCTGCTAATCCGAAGATTAGCGGTTCGATCCACGTTTCCTCCAGTCTACACGTCAAAGTACCCTTGGACAAGATACTGTGAGTGCCTGTGAATGTTTGTGAAGCCTGGATTGCTCAGAGGACTAGAAAAGCTCTACACAAGACCAAGTCCCTTTTCATTGGAGAGAGAAACTTCACAAAACACGGGAGTTGCTGATCTACCACTGCCTCCATCAGTTGATGTGTAAGGTAAAGTGTTTTTTTTAGATGGCTAAAATACATTCTGCTGCCGCCGGCGTCCACAGCTGTACATTGTTTAACTTCTGCTAGGTTAAACAAATATCTTTCCAAGTCACAATTACGGCTGAAAACGACAGCACAAATAAGGAAATTTGCTGATTTCACATATCTCCATGACTCAATTTCCAGGTGTCAATCTGGCAGTGATTGTTGTTGTTAGCGTGATGTCACAGTGATTAGGGCTATAAGCTTGGCCACCAGGTGCGTCAGTTCTGAGTCCCTATCAGGAGCTGTTAACCCCAAAACATGACTTCCATGGCTGCAGGGGCAAAAACCCCCCAACAATATGCTGCGCTAATTCTCAGAAGGTATCACTAGATCATATTAAAAAAAAACAGTGAGAAGGCAATAACGAATGACACTGATAAATAACTGAGTATGTGCACTGCATCAGTGATGCATGTGTTCTGTATCATTAATATCTGCAAACAGCAGGAGCTACCTTTGAAAGATGATGCTGCCAGGCACAAGTAAACACAACATTAGGACCCACATTGTTTCATTTTACCCATCAGAAATACTTATATTTCAAATTATCTTTTTCAAAATGAATGCAGCTTCTCCGAGTGGAAAACTAAATTTATTTCTCCCACAGCAGAAGAGGTCGGTGTGTTTGACGATTCAAGCAAGACTTTCATTAATTTAGCCCAAACAACGATTTGTGTTCTGCTAAAGTGGCTGGGAGAGTGGACAAACTTTGCAGCCACAGTACAAATTAGATGCAACTTTATTGATTCCTGTGGGTAAAGTGGGGTCACTGCAACAAAGGGCTATAGATTAAAGAAAAAGGAGCCGACAGAGCACACTGAAGATAACAAATAATCTCAACAAAATGAACATCTCAGAGATAATAGTGTACAACAAAGAAAGCACTACAGCGTGTTCATCAACATAAGGCAGACAGCACAAACAAGCTGACTGTCAATAAAAGCACTCGGACAATGCACAAAGTGCAAGTGTAAAATCCACGGGGGACATTTTGATGAGTCAGTGTGTGTGTGTGTGTGTGTGTGTGTGTGTGTGTGTGTGTGTGTAAGTGGGGAAAGCAGGGATTAAAGCCCAAAACTGCTGAATGATCCTCTGCACAAGCTTACAGTAGAGACCTTTCTGCTTCACAGGGAAATCAAAAGTTTCTCTAAAAGTACCTCCAGTCTAAATTTCATCAGCTCCTCTGAATAAAACTTCAAATAGTATATATCTTGTCATTCTCGTGTGGCCTCAGAGTGATGGACAGCACTCTGAATCCAGTTTCTCAGAATCACTCTTTCTGCAGTTTCTTAATTGAGTTTTAGAAATTTCATGACAGGGTGATAAGCAGCTCCTCGGAGACTTCACCCCGACTGTGAATGTGAAATTCATAGTCTGCGGTAAAAAAAAAAAAAGGTCATCTGAAAGTTTCAGTATCAATTACGACCAAAAGTCACAGGTCTCATGAGATTCGCTCTGTTTCCGTAAACACAATACTTGGTTTAATAAGACCTGTAGATCATTGCAATTAACCTTGGAGTGATCTTTTAGAAGAATGATAATGAACTAACTGTCTGTCAAACGTAATGAAGATGTGGAGCTTTCTACGTCGCCACATTGTGGTTTATTCACATTCAACTCATTAGGACCAGAAAACAGGCTCATTTGCGCGAACTCAATCCAGCCGCTACACCTTTGCCCTCTGTGTTCACTCAGTGTTTCAACATTCACATGGCAGGTTCACACTGAAGACTGTCCTGAACCAATTAGCAGGAAGTGGAATATAAAACTCTTCACAGACAATAGGTATCAGGGCTGGCTTCAACTACATGCCTTTAGGGATGTCGCAAGAACCGATACTTCAGAACCAAGTCGGTGCAAAAATTCTGAAAACATGACAGTACTTATTTTTCTCCAGGACTGTAGGTACCAGGGATGCATTTCTTCCAGGTGGAACCTATCCCAGCTGACACTGGGTGAGAGGCAGGGTTCACCCTGGACAGGTCACCAGACTATCACAGGGCTGACACATAGAGACAGACAACCATTCACACTCACATTCACACCTACGGACAATTTAGAGTCACCAATTAACCTGCATGTCTTTGGACTGTGGGAGGAAGCTGGAGCACCTGGAGAAAACCCACACTGACATGGGGAGAACATTCAAACTCCCAGAGGGACTCCCTCACCTTGGTCTCGCATCAGGAACCCTCTTGCTGTGAGGCGACAGTACTACCCACTGCAACACCGTAATATATGTTTCTCATAAATCCACATAGACTAATACTTTGTGTCTTAAAAAACTAGATTAATAATACAATTTAAATTTAATTTATATGTTTTTAATAAAGGAGTGTACGCTACAGTAAATGTGATTCACTGTTTTGGTTTTGTTACCATCGTATCACATTGGGTTTCAAGAATTGTGGAATTGCATTTGTATTGGTATCGACTAAAATTCTGGCATCATGACGAGCCAACAGGCCCTCAGTTTAAAGAGATGTGCTGTTTTGGGTCCAATATTGGAAACAAATAAATACTGAGCAAAGCAACAAAAGACTGTAAGCAACCTGCAAGAAGAGTACTGCTGCAGTTTTTATTCTGGTCGGCTGATGTTACAAAAGAAAGTGATGATACAGTGCTAGAAAAATGACACCTCTGTTTCCAAAAATAAGATCCATCAAGAAAACACTGTGCCAGTTTGTTGGCTGCTCAGTTCACAGGTCAAAGCTGAACGGTCAACATTTTTGACTTCAACAGTTTGTGGGGCTCAAAGTAAATGTAATTTTAAAATTAAATTTGAATGAGATAAAATAAATATTTACAGACAGTGCTGTTTGTGTCAGTCAGAGGTTATTTGTTCTTTCTGATTGGTTGTCAGTCTTAAGAAGGCGGGTCTAACATAACGTGATCCTGCCAGAGGGCAGAGGGCAGAGGGGGGCAACGGTGAGAGAAGAGGAGAGATTGGCATGCTCCTGTAAACATAACTCTTTTTTGTTATGGAGAGCGTGATGAACAATGACTAAAAACACTCACAGCCACACAGTTGTGTGTGAGTGTGCGACAAAGCAGTGAAGGAGTAGAGCAAACATGGAAAGTGAGCTGAACTCACCTGGGTTTTAGGTTAACCTGACCCCACATCCTTTTTTAATGAAGGGTAAGTTGTAGCTTGTTAGTAGCTGGTGCAGCCATAAAGGTCAGTGGTAATTAAATACCCAAGAACTAATAAACTATTTCAGCAGTACTACCTGAGCCAGGAGACTAGGGACTAGGCACAATGTGATTTTGCCAAGTAGGACAAGCTCCTGGATCAGCATCCCATTCCAGGACCAACATTGCGTTCAACCAGCCACAGCCCTCTGACATCATCAGTGTGCTGCTCCTGTGCTTCTTTCCAAGTCCCTTCTTCAGAGCTAGGCTGGTTTTCCAAATTGACGTTAACACAATGAAACACAGTCCTCAGTAACCCTGAACAAAAACCTTATAAGCAACTGCAGGGTTAGCAATTAGCTTGCTAACTAGGCTCGCTATGCTAACAAGTAAACTTGCCAGTAGGCTAAAATATTGTTCTTTAACATTAAGATTAATGGGAATGTCATTTTGCAGTTGCAACGATCTGTGAACGACACATTTTACCTCCTTTTTAACGGCCTATTCAAAACCATTTTTTGCTAGACTGTAGTGCTTGTGTTGAATGTTGACCATCACTGCCATGTTGATCCTGGATAGTTCATTTGTTGATCCAGAACCACCATTATCATCTTTACCTGCATAATCTGTGTGGAGAGCTTACTTGTTAGCATAGCATACCTAATTAGCAAGCTAGCTCGCTAATATTCATTAGCAAAGCCAACCTGGTCTAAGCCTGCCGTGACTCATAAGGTTTTTGTTCAGAGTTACAGAGGACTGTGTTTAATTGTACTAACTTTAATTTGGAGAACTAGCTTAGCTCTGAAGAAGCACAAAGAAATTTTCAAAGAAGCACAGGAGCATCACACTGATGATGATGTCAGAGGGCTGTGATTGGTTGATTGCAACCTTGGTCCTGGATCACGATGGGATGTTGATCCAGGAGCATGTCCTACTTGGCAAAAATCACATCGTGAAGGTGATTAGAGTGCTTGTACCTTCACAATACTTCACTATCCCTTAAAGGAAGTACAATAAGCAGCAAGATGTCACACACTGTGAGTCCTGCTGAGCTACCTGTCAAACATTTCTGTCGTGTTATCATGCATTTTAAAGCTGTAAAATTGTTTTGAGGATATTTTGTTCTTGTAGGAGAAAATAAAAAGACACCAGAACAGCACATGATAGCTTCATGAGAGCAGCATGGCGTCACTCAGTTTACCCATTTTTTTTGTAGTGTCTCCATTAATAAGAAGTGCCATCCACAGCTATTCACAGAGACACTCTGTTCTGAAGTACTGCTGGGGAGGGGCTCTTTTGGAAAGGACCTTTGTATCCCAGGAATAAATACTTGAAGTAATAACCCAATTTATTTTACTAAAAGTGGATTTCCACTTTTCTACTGATTCTAATTTGCCATATTCGTATTTGTGAACATACAGAGTCAGGAGCTTTCTCTGGTAAAAAAAAAAAGGACTGGTGTACAGGTAGTGATGTGACCAACAGGACCAGAATCACCAACAGATATTAATTTGAAACAAACAGAAGCAGAGCTTGAACCATTAGAAACAAAAGAGACTGTAAAAACTCACACTTCAACAGAAAATCCAAAGAAAAAGATGTCACAGTGAACATTACTCTGTTTTGAAGATTTTGCTCACAGATAAGGGCTGTTTGAACAAATCCCTTTGACCAATCACAACAGACTTCTGTAATCACTTTGCGGCACAACAAGAGTCAGTAAATCTGTGCAATAAGAGCAAATCTGTCTTTATGTTGAGCTGGAATCCAAACCTTCCATCTGCCAGCCATATAGCGGCTGATTCATCCCAAAATACACCAACACTTACCTCAAGAAATAAAAGAACAATGTTAACGTGTTTTTAAAGTATCACTCACAATGTTAATTATTAAAAGAAAGAAAAAAGGTCTTCAGGGAAATCAGAGATGTTCCTTTTCATCTCAGGCGGCTGGGGGAGCGTGTCGGTGTCTTGTCTGACTGATAGCAGCTAGTCTGGCAGTGTTACACCGCTGGGAACGAGAGACAAAGTAAACTAACCTGCCTACATGTCATGGGCAGACAGCGTGTTGTTAGTGGTGCTGAAGGATTAGGACCACACCAGCATCTGAGTGGCTGAAGTGACTTTTGCAGGTATGCTGACCTACAGTTTAATGTGCTGCAACTGAGCAGCTCATTGGGGAACTAGCCTTCAAACTGACATTAGCAGTACACTTCTTGTCTGTTCAACAGGCTAATGTGATGGACAACACACGTGTTCATGTTTGTAAGTCAGATAAGAACGTGACTTTGGAAGGAAAGCTAATGTGGGATGTTGTTAACAGTCTGTGGCTCTTGTGTTGTGTAGCTGCTGTCTAACTCAGTGTGAACATCATTCCTATTTGACAGTCAGGATTTCACAGGCTTTTTTGGGATTGTTGCGGCCTGAAATGCCTGATTTTACAGTGGCATTTCCAAAAAACTGCAATGCATGTTGTGGCGTTTTTAGGCATTTTTTGTTTTTCAATGAAAATGCAGGGGCAAGTGAATATTGAGTAAACAGTTTGGATGCTATCTCAAATTGCAGCCTATTAAGCCCCGTTTCCCCTGAGCAGTACAGTTCAGTTCAGTTCGGTACGCCCTTATTTCATTTCCACAGTGAAAAGTTGTGGATGGTACCAATGGAAGCGTTACTTAGCGTCCCCATGTTTGGTCCCCCCTCTGTGGGGTACCTAGCACACAGATCTGGTACTAAAAGGTGGAGCTGTGAACACTGCAGTCTGATTGGTCAGTAGAGGACGCTCACTCTGCTCAGGGCTGAGTTGTGTCTGGTTTTGAGGCTCATGTAACCACTGTTCATACTGTGGAGAGTTTGATTAGTAAACTGGAACTATAAAATGAAAGGATGTTTTGCTGCCTCTCACAGCAGCTGGAGTCGGAGAAAAAATCACTTCATTCACTGGGCCGACTGCCGGCAACTTTTAAGGTGGAACGTTAACTTGTAATGTTACTCAATGCATGAGTTGATGACGTGAATCCATCAGCACACCTTAAATTTACCTGTGACAACTTTGAGCATCACTTTAGTTTTTATATGACAGACACTTTTAGTAATGAGAGGATCTTCAAGGGTTTATATGTATTAATTTTAGCTGGATTATGTGAAGGTCATATATTCTAATCCTCACTTCCTGTGGGCTACAGCAACACTAAACCCCTGAGCTTGCCTGAGAAGGACTAAATGCACAAAGCTGCTATTTTGAAATATCCCATGGAGAGAGACTCTCACTGCAGCCTGTTGTATTTTGTTCTGAAAATGTGGGCGTGCAGCCTCGTTCTGTGGACCATAAACCAGGTGCAGACTTCCATCTGTGTCACCGCTGATGAGGAAATACAGCCAGTGCTGGACGGAGCAGTGAGTGACAACAACCCCGCCCACATTTAAGAGGACTGTCTGAACAGACCCAGGGTCTAGGTACCATGTCTGAAGGGTTACTGCTTGTTCCAAAGGTACCATACCCAAAGTGTTCAGTGGAAACAGGGCTTTAGTGTAGGCATTCAATGTTTCTGGCAGAATTAGTTCATCTGTTGTTATTCGACCCAGCGCTGAATGACCGTCCCCGTCAGCTGCTCTCTTCCTGCTCTCTCCTGGTAAACATGAGCTAACACAGCAGCAGTGGCTAACATCCTACACCAAGTCATTAAAGGGCCAAACAGACTCCCACCAACACTCAAAAAGCTCAACTCTAGAGTGCTAATGTTTCTGCTCTCTGTAGGATTTGACTGACTTTACTAAAATAAGGTCTCCATCTACCTGGACGGATACCGAACAATGCTCTGTTGAATTAATGCATAACAAGGGCGGGGGCTTGGAGCTTGGAGTTGATGGTTAGGCGCCTACTGCAATAATCATAGGTGTAGATTTTCAGGGGGACGCAGGGGAAATGTCCCCCTCAATATTTAAACATGTGAATTTGTTGTCCACCTCCCGCAGATTAAAACATGAAAGCAGCAGAGGACTTTTATTTTGATGAAAAAAGACATTCACACTGTGAACTGATGCAGAAAAATTCACCAGAATGCAGGAAATTAAGTGTTTCAGACTCAGACTTTCCAAAAAGAAGGACTGCAAACTCCCTGTTTCATATGTGCCCCCCCCCGATTTTGAAACAAACTCTATGCTCTTGGCAGTAATGACACTATTTGAATAAAAAGCGTATTATGTCTTTGCCGCAGCTTCTTACCGTTCACTTGAAGAGTGTGAATCTGAAAAAGTTTCTCATAGCCGTCAGCATGACAGGTGTAGTTGCCCATGTGGGTCGTGGTCACCTTGGTGATGTACAGTGAGCCATCATCCCCAAAGTCCTACCAGAGAGAGACAGAGAAAAAAAAGTGTTAATGGCTGACAGAGAGTATCAGCGGTTTTATTCCAACAGTGCGGCAGTGATGTTTGAAGGTGTTTGAAGCTGGAAATGAACAGTTTTAATGTGAATGTAACAAGCCTGCAGCGTGCAGATGAGAAGATAAACATGTTTCATAGCAAAGCAAATGAAAATATCACAACTGTCCAAAAAGGCACTTTGTAGAGCAATGTCCATCAATCTCAGTCAGAAGTTGAAGCCATTTGGTGCCACAGAAAACAAATGAGGAAAATAACTGTTAAAATTCACAGTTAAGAAAAATAGTTTTCTGGTACATGTCATTTTTCCAATCAGAGGAAAGTGATCTGATGGAAATGGACTGAGGCTATAATTGATTAGCATAGAAATTACACAGTGTTAGCTGCTTTCAAAACAGAAACAGGGAAATATAGTGCTGCAGACACACAGTCAATCAAAATAACTTCTGCTGCTCATTTTAAATGTCACTGTCACTGAAAAGGCCAAAATGATGCTTGTTGCACGTCCACAAATACACAAAGCATGTTTCACTTCAATGATGCACTTCCATTCTCAGGTGGCCTCTTCAGAACAAACAACACATGGAATCAAACCAACACCTATTGATGATGTGAACTTATGTGGGGCTAACTGAAACATGAGTAGTTCATGCTGTGTTGTGGCTGTTGAGCCTGTAAACACAAAGAAAATGGTGCTGGAAGAGAAAAGAGAGCAAACTGAAGAGTGGGTTTTTCAGCTGTGGCACAGACAGAAGCCCCCAAAGCTAATGAGCCCACTGACGCTGTGCCGGTGTGATGAATCCATCTGGCAAAGAGCGAATGTGTGCCACCTTTAGAAGATCACACTGCAGTAAAAAAGCCATCTTGGCAAGTCGTCGTAATGACTTTTTGTAGTGTTATGGTGGTATTATGTTCATACAAATATGATACCATGAATACACTGCATGAAGAGACAGGATGCTGACTGTTTCCAACAAGAAGTCAACTTCCTCTGTTTTGGTTCAAAGTAAAAATGTCTTAAATTTTACTTCTTTTTGCAAAGTTAAGAATAAAAACCTATTTGTCAAATCTCCTGTGACTCATAAATACTCAAGAGGTGTCTTAGCTGGTTAAGAGCAGCCTGTCGGGTCTTAAGTAGCTGCAGTGCAGACAGAGGTGAGCACGCACCTTATGAGAATTGTGTTTTTATGACTAGAATATAGTATCGGCCATAATAAATAATGTGTTATCTGCAGCAAAATATAATTCAGATCCCTTCTCTTCCCTGCTCAAGTTAGACTTCCTTTTGTTTTCATTTTTGCCAAATTCATATGCTGTTATCTCTATTCATAGATTCACATATACACATTATAAGTACTTCAGATTGCCATGTGTTAGTTACTAATTTTCAAGAGATATAAGAAGATTTCACACAGATATAATAAACTAATTAAAATCATGTATACCTTTAAAGAGTATTGTATTGCTGAGAACATGTGGCTGATTGGCTGTCCCTGCTTTGAGTGAATAACAGGGCTGGGTTTTGTTTAAAAATGATGATACCAGGACCAATAACAATATTGTTAAAGTGATGTCAATAACAAGGGGGATATCATCTGAGTGGACGAGTTTCAATACTCAATGGTACTACTACCTGCACTAGGTTATTTCAGTTGATATCCTAAAGTAACAGTGTGTAGGATTTAGGGGGATTTAGTGGCATCTAGTGGCCAGGATTGCAAATTGGATTGCTGAAACTTTTTGCCGTTAAAATTCCTTCAGTGTTCATTGTTTGGCTGAATTACTGGCAGCAGCTGATTAAAACCGGTAAAACACTTAATAAAGTAGTTTCACTCTCCTCCCTCTGTGCCATGAGAGGAGAGGATGGAGGAGGCCAATGAGAGGAAGCTCAGGAGGTACCAGGCTCTCATCCACGAATGCCAACAGGTAGGATGGCGGGCACTGAACTTCCTAGTGGAAGTAGGTTGCCGAGGATTCCCTGGACAGTCGCTGTGGAGCGCCCTGTCCAGGCTTGGAATCAGAGGTTCCATCAGAAGAAGGCTTGTGGCTAACATCACCAGACAAGCAGAGGCACCATCCAGATGGCTGTGGCTAAAGCGCAACAAGCGCTGGATTAACCCGCTCAGTAGAGAGGACACATCATAGATCATGGTGGTTGTGGAGCCCGAGGGGCCGAGGGGGCTGCCCCAGGACGCTGGGGTGTGCCGTCGGGCCCTCCGGGCCCTCCAGGCCCTCCGGTGTTGTGAGCTTACATTGGTGAAACACCGGTGAAGGGGGGTGCTCACCTGAAGACCCACAGAAAGCACCAAGGGCCCACACCACGGCTATTTCTACTGGACTTGTGAAGGTGCGATTGCTAGCCATCATTCTCCTGTAAGAGGCAGGGAGTCTCACTGTCCTTGAGTTGATAGTGATGAACTCATCGTATTTACGGACATATTTAAAAAATCTGTATTTTTTTATGCTCTCGTCACAGAGGGCTGCCACATCTACAGCCAGTGTTTAGTTTGTCCGTTCTGGGCTACTGTAGAGACATGGCGCTACAACATGGCAATATCCCTAAATGAGGGTTCGCTCTCTTTGTAGATATAAATGGCTCATTTTAAACTAACGAAAACACAACAATGCTTATTTTCAGGTTCTTATACACTAAAGAAAACATTCTTATTATATTCCATTTCTGTCGAGATATCACCTGAAATCCTTCACACTGGACCTTTGAAGGTATCGAGTACTGATTGTGATCAGTGTATGCTATCACCTGAGAGTTACTCTGAAAGGTTACTCTCACACTAAGTCGTATTAAGACACTTGATAAATGTGTCTTATTCTTCTCTTTTATCCAATAACTGTTTTACTCTTACACTGGTCTCAGTGTAATAATCAGTCTGATTTAATGTTTGAATCAATTTTTCACATTATTCTCACAACAGTTAAAACTTTATTGGAAATACAAATCATCTCTGAGGATTAAATTTGTTCTTTAATTTGAGGAAAAAATGAAAATCGATATCAAATTATATAACATTTTTTTAAGCACAGAGATTTGAGCACATTAACTAAATCAAGTGATTATATTATAAATCTCCAGGGATAAATTATGAACAAAAGATCTGCCTGTGCTCACAATAATAGGTTTTCACCACTTTCCAACGCGGAGCGGCTTTTCAGAAATGAACAAGCTCCAGCACTCAGCCTTCATTAGAGTCTTCTTCAGTGCTCACTAACTTGATGAAGGCCAAGTGCCAAAACGTGTTCGTTCCTGATTGCTGCCATGCATTAAAAAAACATTCAGATTTCTTTAGCGGTGTGAACTTTCACTCTTAAGAATGTCCGTGAGTCTGCCCCCGTGCTCCTCGCTCCTCGCTAACTGAACGCAGCATTCATTTATTAAAAAACAGAGTCAGCCTTAATTACCAGCACTCTTTCACAAGAGTTCATAACAAGAGAAGCGCCTTTTCTCATTAAATAGCTTTTAACATTTTGATCACATCTCTGCTGGCTGTTTACATCTTGGCATTCAGCTTCTACTTAAACGTCTACAGACAAGTGTGGAGAGTCAGCCATCATGTTTACAGACACACAGAGTGTTTTATCAGTTCGTCCCGGTGTGCTCCGATCTAACCTACGAGCTCGGTAACGCTCGAGCTGAGTGAAGCATCAGAGCTTCACAATATGAGGGGAAATCGATGGTGCGTTTTGGCCCCTTGGGCTGAGAGCATATTGTGTCACCTTCTTAAATGAAAAATGAATGGGGGGAGAAATGAAACTCAGAGGGGTGGAACGAGCCGCGGCGCAGGCTGTCGACATGATTCCTCCACCTCACCTCACCACCCTCACCTCAGCTCAGCTATCAGCAGCACCCAGCACCCAGCTCTCTGCAGACAAAGCAGGCCAGTGTACGACTACTCAGAGGGAAGAGAGACAAGGGCGGGTAGAGGTGGATTTACAAATAGGGCCATAGCCCTCAAGAAACTATAATTAATAAAGCTGTCAGGGCAGGTCACCTCTGAAAGGACACTAAAGAGCCACCTCATCGGATAGCTAACCCCTGGTGGTGACGAGGCATTTCAGAAAACGGCCTTGGAAGAAGTTCAAGCCGTATGAAACTTTGTGAGAGAAACACAATAAGCTGAGTGAAAACAGCCCGAGGTGTGAGAGAAAGGTGTTTCTATATTCAGGCAACACAACTTAAATTAGGAGGTAGTGTGACATTAACGAGCAGGTTTCCCAAAAACTGCAAATATCACATTTTCTCACTCCGTTGGTTTCTAAACACACCGTGTGTTTCCATCCACTGCTTTTTAAACGCATTTTCAATTTGCACATAGAAAAAATACCTGAGTGTAAACTCTCAAAATTTATAAAAAGCCTTCATAGTTCATAGAAAAATGGTGTATCAGTAAAAGGTGCAACTGGGAGCAACAGAAATAGATTCAAGGAATATATGATGACGGTCATGAAGCACCATCATTGCATAGGTCACTGTAAGCTCTCTACATCGTCTGTGGAGGCTTTTAACATGCTCACAGGGTTTATACCAGAACTGCTCTGAGAGCTCAACAGTGTGGTGTTGTCCAGTGTGCTCTGTTATTATACATGGGGATGCACGCGATTAGACGTCTAAATGATTAAACGTCCGCCCCCTCGCTGGTCGGCACCAGAAATATTAGTCGGTTAAACCAATTGGTGTTTTATTCATGTACAAGGCAGCTTAACTGTCATGCAGCCTCCCGCCACTAGTGGGCGCTACAGAGGCGTCAGACAGCAGTCCCCCTCCCCGCGGTAATGCTGGAGCAGACTGGAGTTTAAATAAGAGAGATGTCCTCTCACCAAAATCTTTTTGAGATATTATATTATTTGTTAACTTTAAGTGAGTTGTTGTCAGATAATGTGCAGGGTTTACATTCATACTGCACGCAGCTAAATGCCTCTCATTTCAGCTGAAGTTTCATTATAAATTACATGTTGTTTTATTAACTTTATAGTGAACTGCTATCATTTCTGTCAGATAATCTGCAAGGTTCAATGTGCCCCACATTTCAGAGGCACTTTATTTATTTCAGATGTTATTTTAGTGGTTAACTTTTGACTGAGTTGCCATCATGTTCACATTCATACCGCACGGTGCAAAGTGTCTCGTACCTCAGCAGAATTTAAAATCCAACATGGTTGTTGAAGATTGTGATTAAAGGCTTCAAAGGGCTCTTAATGCACACCTAGATTTTTTGGACAATGTTTCAAACACTTTACAATAAATTGTGATAATTTGGAGTTTCTAAGTGTTTTTCCTTTTTAGACTGGTCGACTAGTCTTCATTAGAATTTTCGTTTTAGTCAACAGGAACATCCCAAATTATACATCCATTGTTTTCCTTCATTTAGATTTGACTAGTGCTCATTTAATTATGTCATCTCGTTGCGCCCTAATCTGCAGTGGTGTAAGAGGCCGTAGGCATGCACGCATTGTTTTCAGTGTAGACGTGACAGGCGCACTCACTACCATTTTCTATTGCGGATTTCCTGAAAATGTGTGCAACATTTGGATGGAAACCAAACTACAAATTGTTTCCAGTATATTATTTTATTTTTTTCAGTTTTATGTGCCGATGTTCTGAGATTTCTGACGCTATTATTCTGATTCCACCCCAGTATAATGGAGCTAAATGATATTTTATTCCTGTTTTTTCTCAGTTTTGAAAAATGGCATTTGAAAAAAAGAGCAGCATGTGTTTTCTGATAAACACACTCCCCATTACTCTGCATGCATCATCCACGCTCCCCACTGTCAAGACTTTCCACTGGAACTATTTTTTAACCAAAGAATCACTCTCAACAAAACTTGCTGATAAGTGTTCAATTACTGATGGGGACAGTTTTCTGCTGCAGTTACGTAAATTTTTTTCAACGCTGTGAGCATCAGAAACAAAATTCTGTTTACATAAATGAGCCACACTTTTGCACTGGATGACTGTTTTTTTCATTTCTATGAGTGGCATGTATTTTGCCCAGCTGTTTAGTAAATTATTTAAAAAAGTATAATTTGTCAACTGCGTTCGGAGAGTTCAATCTTCACCAGGAATGAAAGTGCTCAAGGCTGAGAGCCACAGACAGGCTGGGAAGTCGGAGCGTTGAGCGATGGATAAACAACGTGGTCGGTTTTGGTCTTTTTTTCGCAGGATTTGTTGACAATAACAAAAATAAACTAATATATCGCCAGCCTAATCCTTTATCCTCTGCTTTAACCAGATTATTTGTTTTGGATGAAAATGATGCTGCTGCTGTAAAATTCGTTTGCAGGAGGAAAAAAACATCGTGTTCAACTTATTTGATGTCCTCACCTTGTGTGTTTCAGATAACAGCATCATGCTGCTGTCTGTTGTGGGCACCTCAGTAGCTTGGTGGCTTTTTGTGAATGGGAAAAGAAGAGTGAAGCAATGTGGGTCTGTTGTGATGACAAAAACAAAAAAACACCCTACCTGGGACTGGATCTGTTGGGGAGTAAAACAGAGGTCAAACATTAAGACGTATAGTTCAACAGTTCAGCATTAAAAGGCAGACAGGGTGGCAGCACTGCTGGCTGTTGTGGTCAAGGAATGAAACACATGTTACTGGACGACGTACAGTATCTACCTCTGTGTAGATCTAATGTCAAGATACTATAATCGTAGTACAGATGAGAGCATGACTGTGGTCCTGGGCTCCCAGACCACATGATTAATACAAACAAAAAACCCTTCTTGATAGAAGCTGGAGATATAAAAACAGGCCACTGTGAATTCAGTACGATCACGTTATCTGCTTCATAATGTTGCACAGCTTCTATTTATCCTCTGGAACAGGACAGGAGGAATACAAATCGACCAGCATCACACGAGGTGGTGCACACTGATCAAAACTGAATGTATACATTATAAATGATCACATACATTTAATGTTACACATGGTCTCCACAATGCAGAGATAATGTGAACCCCACCAGAACAAGGCACCAAAGCATTGTGGGAGATAAAAATATATCTTCTAACAGACAAGATAAGAAAAGAGATTCAGCTCTGATTATACCGCTCCCCCTCCTTACATCTCTTCCTGATGAAGCTGCTTCAAAACATGTTTTCTATTTTTAATATTTTCATGTTTTTTCATGACTGTGCTCATAGACGCTGCTGCAATATGAGATATATGTTTTTTTTAATGGTGACCTTGCAAACTGACTCATCCATGGACAAGTTACCGCAGGAAGTAGCTGCTTTACACAAACTCCACAATCTTTCTGCAAACTACACGTTGACATTGCTGGGATTTCCAAACTTTTAAAGAATTACAAATATCAATTGCATTTGTCATCTACACTACTTTGCGGGACCACAAAATCAGTATCCAAAACGCAAACATGAACGTATAAACACGCAACACGCACGCACACAACACACACACACACACCACCACATTACACACACACACACACACACACACACACACACACACAGGCAGTCATGCACACAACACAACTGTGTCTCTTGGCTCGTCCACTCAGGGAGGATTGAAATACTGACAGCCTTGGATGATGATGCAAATAGCCAGCAACTGTCACCTTCATGGAATTACAGTAAGCTGCTTTGTCAAAATTTAGAGAGGCTCTATTGAACTACTCGGGGATACAAGCGCACCACTGGGATTAATGTGCGATTCACTAAGTCTGAATGTCGACAAAATGTCTAAAATAACCACATTGGAAACTGGGAAGGACTGCAAGATTAGACTGCATAAAGCTCCCATGTGTACTCACAGGAATATGACTCTAATTAAGGCTGGCAGTGGATGCTCACAAATATTAACAGCCTGCAATTATACAGAAATTGTCTGCAAGGCAATTTAGAATTAGTCTGTGGATGCCAGGTGCAGACGAAATCCATTCTCCTCTCTGGAAGGGACAACAATGATTGACTGGAAGTCTGAGAGCCAAAAATAAATCTGGATTAAGCCGGCGCTGGTGTGCAGCTAATGTTCCATTGGTACTTTCTCTTGGTGCTAGCGTGGTTTGCACACAGCTTTCTGATGAGCCATGAGAGACTCCTGCTGATTCACTTGCTGGTGGTGTTCGCTGTTCTGGAGGTAATCTGTGCACTAGAGGTTGTAACTCAGGCTTTGTTAGCACACCACAAACAAAATTAAATCTGACAATCGCAGACCTCCAGGGTCAAAGTACAGCAAGTTCTCTCAGTCTGAGGAGACAGATAAGCTCCCTGTTGTAGTTTAACGTGGTCTCACTTCACGAAGCTGCACATGGCATCACGCCCAGCACGCTGTACGTACCACAGAGACAGAGGAAGGGTAATTTTACTGCAACCAACATTAAATACAGGCAATATAACAATCCTGGGGGTACCAAAGTGGTTCACGGGTTAAATTAAAATTCAAAGTGTTAGTTGCATCCTTCTCCTGTTCTCGTTCTGTTCTTATATATGATGTATAACGCAATCCATCGGTTCTGTGGACTCGAAATCAAATTTTGATGTTTTCTCCAGAGTTGTGAAACCACAAAAGGCCAAGCTTTGATTGATTATCAGTACAGCCCTGTTCTTCCTCTCCACCTGCCTCAATAAGGGGGGGAAATGAAGCCTGATGATTCCCACTGTGAAAAGATGAAAAACAAAGACTTTCATAAAAAGTTCTGATACTAAATTACAGCAATGGTCAACAATCGCAAAGGATAACCGGTCAGTACATGTTGATTCTACATGTTGTCATTAACACTGAACGGTGTCAGATTTTCACTAAACGATTATCGTTACCAAAAAAAATACCAATACCACGATGTCTATAAAAATAATAAGAATTCTATCAGTCAGTTCATCTTTTCTTTTGTTTATTGCGCGTTTTGTCTCCTTTTTGACAAATGCTTTACTCTTAAAGTAAAAGTATAGGTGGAGGTGGAGTGAGCCCGTAACCAGGGTGTCAGCAGGTATCAGACACTTCAATTTAATGTGTTTATAAAACCTCTTGAGACAATCTGTAGCAAATTTAGGGGTGATTTTGGACAAAAGTTTATGTTGAAATATGGTTATTTGAGTGTGTTTGGTGATTCTTTATTTGTCAAAAAGCTAAGTGCGGGTAGTAAAAAGACAGCATCAGGTGCAGCTTTAGCTTTAAAGCTTTGTAACATTATAAATGTGGACTTTTAATGCAGAAGAGCTTACGTCATTTTGACAAAAACAACTTAAAGATTATTAAATGAAGAAAGATAATGTTTTGTGGCAAGTAAGACCTCACATGTCAAATGTAAGACTATTTAATGGCTGAAGGCCCTAATATCTATAAAAAATGTAATTTAAGACATGTTAAAACTTTTTATGGACCTGCAGAGACCTTGTGTAACTGTAACTGTACAAATGCGTACAAGAGGAGACACTTAATGAAAAGGCAAGCGGCACTGGGAGAACAGAAAGAAACGGAAATGATCTAATGTCTGGGTAAAAAAAAAAAAAAAACAATGTTATGAGTTGTCACTAAACAGAAAAATGAAAATATGTCACTAATTAACCAACTAAATTCAATGGTTAAAAAATACCTAGTTTATAAAATTATGTCTCAAAATCGTGAAAATATAGGCAGTAATCTGTATTCTGAAACCCCGGGGCCGTGTCCACTGAAGCAGCTAAAATGCAGAACAAGCTGCTGCGAAGCGACAGACTCTTGTTTAGCAGCTAACCCAGTAAACACAAAGCACGTACTGTGTGTGTACTACCCTGAGCAGAAGAACCAGCAGCTGCGTAGCGACGGCCTCTCATTACAAGTTAACCCAGTGCACAATAACTTTCACACATCCCTGAGCTGAAGAATGAGAGAGGCCACTTTGTAGCAGCAGCCACTCGTTCAGCAGCTAACGTTAGCACACAAGCACACAACCTCAGCAGTGAGCAGTCACTGCTTTTGGGCTGTAAGACTGAAACCTACGTGCAGCTATTTTGCTTGTGCTTGTGTGATCGTGGCATTTATCAGAGTGTTTCAGTCATGTGTTTATTAGACTTAAAGAGCTAAGCGGGCTTGTTGAATCTAGTTAACTCACCACTCACGACAGGGGTCGAACCAGACGACACTGATGCTATGAGCTCTAACGTTAGTGTTTAAATATCAGGGGAGGGGTCACGTGATTTTAGGCCAGCCCAAAAAATCCCGGACACAAACACATAGAAAACAGTTTTAGTTAGTTTAGTTTTCAACAAGTATTCTCTAGCATGTATAATGCATTTATTTTAATTTACACTGGATTATTTACACAATATTATCCTACATGCATTATTAACATATCATCATTTAATTATTAAACATCACAGTTATTGTCACTCCTGGTACGTAGAGACACCCCTAGCTGTCATTATGTCAGCTACTGATGAACTTCACACAAAGCTTTTTGGGCTACGATTGATATACTGAACAGCATTTGGCAGCGGAGGCTTTTATCCCTTGAGCTGACATCTGTATCGACAATACACCTGTGCAAGATCTGATATTAGTCACCGGGGAAACTGATGACTGTGTGTGAAGCTCAGACAGGGACCACCCCTGGTCCGGGACACTGAACTCTGCTTTGTGTCTTCAGGCAAAATCAGGAGATGAAACAGAAGCTCGTTCTATTGAATCTAAAAAAAAAAGAAAGAACTAAAACAGTTCTTGGAAAAATATATGAAAGATAGATCAAAGCCTGCGTTGACCCTTACAAGACCCTGCACCTCTTTTTTTTTCTCCCATAAATCCTCCAAAAGATATTCAGAGCATTTTTTAAGAAATAATCTGACTTGACATTTCTTTTTTTGTTACACGCAGCACTTGCAGACATCTTCACTGGCCTTGAATTGCTTAAAAGCAGTCATAATATATTATAAAGAATGACTGAAAGAGGCAAACGGTGGGAAAGCCGTTACTGTTAGTGCTCTGCCTAAAAATCACTCCAAGCCGTTGACGCTGCTCTTTATGGGAATCACACGTCACCAACAACCATAACCAGCGCACTAGTTTAGAGCCAGTTGATGGTGCCAAGGATGACTGGCGACAGCTGGGCGCCTCTTACTCATTTTAAGGGTCATCAACATTTAATGTTACATTAGTGGCTTCGCTGGTCTCCCTTTATCTACTGCGACAGTGTTGACTTAATTATGCACAGCAGTATCACACTCATCTTGGTCAGCCCTGACACAAAAAGAGGGATTGGGTGAGGCGACACAAGGTCTGCCTTTTCTCTACCTCGCCACGTAAGGTACCCCTGCTCCCTTTGATGTGGATGAAAGTGACACAGAGGGCTGTCTCGGGCCCGTGCATGCCGATTAACACACAGATACACACACACGCACGCACGCAAAACGCACATACAGTCTTTCAGTGAGTTGTAAAAGTAGGTCCTTCCTCTAGGGGCTGAACCCCTTTGGTATCCCCCTTCATCTCCTTTCTTTGTCTGAAATCCCTGTCCCTCCCCAGCAGTCTCTAAACACAGACACCAAGAACACAACTGACATCCTGGATTACTGTCAGACCTACAACACAAAGCCGGCGCCAACAGTCAAATAAAATGTGCTGACAATCTGAGCCACTGCCAAAAATATAAAGTTGAAATATGATGAGAAAGAAATATATGGTAAAATTATCCCAGTCATTAAGAACTGATGACGCTTCACGACATGAAAACTCAATAATTAGACATAAGCACTGCGTGTGTTACAGTCATTTAACTCTAAAGCCCATCATCTAGCATCTACCCATCACTGATTACCTTTACATGCACAAATAATCTGATTTTTGCTCTTATTCCAAAAAGGACAATATTCCTACTAAGCTTATATAAAACCACTGTTTCACTAAAATTCCAGTTTACATGCAGTTACACATTTTTACAATTACCATGTTCAGAATATGGAAAAGTGGAAGAGCTGGAGAGGGTTGAGCCATTTGGCTTCTTTGCGTCAAAATAGAATATTTTTTCAAAGTTTTCCACTGATGGCGGACCTGTTCAGCCATGCAGACATACCCTTCCTCTTTCATTCTTTCCAAACCCTTCAGGAGAAGGTCGGTGTTATAATATTGGCTCATGTCTAAAAATCTGTTGATATGCAAATGTGGGCTTTTCCTTTGGGACATGCGTCTCTACAGCAGCCTTGCAAACTGCTGGTCTGTGTACAGTGTATCCATGACAACGCATAGAGCCGACAGTTAATGACAGACTGTAAAAAATAAGGGGCCGTACACAAGGCCGCATCTTTAAACCACCTTGAAAATGTGACATCGGGCACTGGGCACTACTTTTGTGCCTTTTTTCAGCCAGCTTTCAAGAGCACAGCAGCAGGTTGCATCTGAGGTTGCTAAGCAACCTTAACAAGCATCATATAGCCTATTTAGCTGAGATCCTGAGTGCAGAGCTGATCTTCTTCCAAGAGCTGTTTATAAATGTGTAGGCCTATCGTCTGTGGGACAGATGTAAAGCTCTGGGTAGCCCTGCACTAACATGATCAACTCTTCCATGTTTATCAGACTGAATATTTACAGAAGAAGGAAAGATATCTGTCGGCTGTGATTGGTTGGTCCTTGTCACGTCTTGGGGCGTAGCTGTCGCGCCCTGAGAAACAGGCACTTGGGAATGTGTGCAAGCTGCTCTGGTGTGTGAACGTGCCTGCCGCGCGTCTACATAGAAAACAATGAATTGAGGGCGCAAAAAATGCAGCATGTGTACAGCTCCTGGTGGACGTAGCTACTGTGATGTCACCAACTAGTCTGTGGACTCACTATTTCACTGTTTCATTCTGGAGCTGGTAGTGACCAGATTTGGGCGAGGGGTTGGAGCTATGGAGGAGGGAGTGGTGGATCTAACTGAGAAACTGAGGACACTATTGGCTGACAGCCTGTCACTTAAAGTGGCCTGCTGTTAATTACGTGTAACGTTAGCCTTCATAAAATTGTAAACAGGTGAGTTACATAAAAATTCACACCCTCATTCAGTTGTCATGAAGGATTTCAATTATCTATAGAGACTAAAACAGGCTGTAAACATGCTTATATATCTGCTGTTAAGTTGGTATTTTAACATGAGGGGGGGTCTGTGGGGAGTGACTGGCTTCTGGAGCCAGCCTCAAGCGGCCGTTCAAAAACAGTTTGTGGGACTTTCTGTGTTGGCTTCATTTTTCAGCCCAGAGGTTGTTACTTGTTGTAAACAGGCAAGAGGCCACAAGTCACAAACCGTGGTTAAAAACACCCAACTGAGACACATATCTGAAAGTGCTGCAGACATGTCCAAAGACTGCTCCTAACACACGACTAACACCAGCATACCCCACATCTTCATCAGAAATGCTACATTTAGAAGAAGGCCCAATTCTTAATATCCAAAGGGAATATGCTGTTTACATGACCGTACCAACTCAGAATATTGTCATATTTAGAATAAAGTAGAATACTAGTGTGCATGTAAACGTAGTCAATGTGTGTGTGCGTCCCTCGACATATCTATCTATCTCTCCTACATATCTACCCCTTTATTTATCTTTAAACCCTTAATCAGAGTGATATCAGCTCTTACATTGATGTCTTCCAGGTTCAAGGAGTTCAGATACTGATGGTTTCTCTTCCACAGTATAGGAGGCCTCCGCTCCCCTGTGGATGGCACACGTCAACACGGCGCTCTGGCCAACTGTTACCGTGGTGACGCTAACTTTCTGGTCATCTGGAAGGGTGAGCAAGGTACACATCTGTTGACGAGAAGAAACAAATTACACAGCGTTAGACAGATTGTCTGAAGGAGAATGACTCAATCCAAGTTTCTCGCAATCAAGGTCTTTGAAAAAGTTTTAATTTGAGTAAGTTAGTTTAAATATGGAGAGAAAACTCTGTTCAAGTCGGAGCCCGCCTGTACTGTATATCTGGAATTTGATGGACCTCTTGTTCCTGTAACAGCTCATAATTCAGTGGAATAACCCCACTGAGATACTTTACAATGCAAGAATTCATGTTTTGCCCACATTTTTCTCTTAATGAAGCCTGAAAACAAGAATACAGAACACAAGAGTGTCTCAATTAGCTGCTGGTTGTGCTATAGAGGCAGATGTTTTTTTTTAGTTAAAGATGCACTGAGGCAGCACAATTATTGCAATTTGCAAAGTAATGGGAAGGAATTAAGTTAAATGTTCTGTAAATACTTTGCATAATTTATGTAATGATACTATAATGGCAGTTCGACTCTGTCTATCGGGCCTCTCTGAGGACCCAGGGTTCACCACCACGTACCTCTTTTTTAGCTAACAGTACAGAGCAGACACTTTTGGGAGGCACCGGTGCAGCTGGTCTGATGACTGCTGAAACCTCATCTGAAGCTTTGTAACTAGAAGTTGGAATATTTTTAACATGCTCAGTGCTCAGAGTTTTTAAAACAAGCGAGGCTCTCCACATTGTTGTAAAAGCCCAGGAGTGCATCCTTTCTGATGAAAGTAACATGGAGGAAAAAAAGCCTGCACTGCCAGAGTGGTTCCCCATGGAAACACAGCCCGAGACCTCGACCAGAGTCTGTGCTTTGCTCGATTTAGTCAATGCTGCAAGTTTTTTGAAAAATGTTTCTGGTTATGATGAGATATGATTCTCTGCGGTTAATTCCCACCTATTACGGAGAGAAAATATTCTAAAGCGTACGATAATAACACAAAGAAAAGCCAGGGTGGGTTGGTGAGAGGTCAGCATGGCTATGGTTGGTTAACGCCTTTTGTTTGTCCAGTATTTTGATGAGACAATGAGTACAATGTACACTCATCCGTTCTGTGGGGGTATTATGTAACCCGGCCTGTGAGAGAATGCTTTTTAATCTTTCTCTTGGGTAATGAGCAACAGAGCAAAAGGAAACAGAGACTCAATTTGTTCTGCTCCTAAGGGCATGAAATACAAAACCTAATGAAAGAGCAGGTCCAGCAGACAGTGTTCACTCGCCACAGCCCGGAGAATCAGGATGAGAGCACCTTCAATTACAGCATGACTCCGGTGGCCCTGTACCAATGGCTTCTGAATGCTTTTTTAACCTTCTCACTCATTTGCAGTGTTTGGTCCACTTGTTGTGTCTTTGAACTGTGAACTTGGCGAGCCCGTTAGATCCAGGCCAATCAGACTGGAGCCGTGAGACACCTCATACTTCTTTTCAGCTCCGAGCTCCGAGTTAAGACTTTTAATCTCTCATTTGGCCCAATGAAACCCTACTTAAGCCCGGGCAAATCTCTGCCAGGATTACATCAAAATTAGAGGATTAATAACAGCCGTTTCTTCTGAGTGGAGTATAACTCTAAGTTTAGATGATTATACAGTTCGTGGAGAGATGATCCAACTCTGTGCTAATGTGCGAGGCTACAGTTTGTCCTGGTGTCGTGTTGCTTTAAAGAAAATCCAGGATCTTAACTGTTTGATTAGATTACATAAACTAATTAAAGATAAGATAAAAAAAACTATTTTTAAAGATACAATTTGCAGCACAAATACAGTGCTTTAACCACTTCTTTCTTTCTTCTTTTCATTTAAGTGTGGCAGATAATCAGCAGCTTATTTGCATATTCTAATTGTCACATTTCCCATTTTTTCTTCTCTTTCTATCAGCAGCAGCGTTACTGTAAACATATGATCAATTTGCTCTTCCTGTGGGAAATATAACAACTGCTGGGTGCAAAGAAACCTGAAATCTAGGTGAAAAAAAATACAAACAACTTTTACCCAGGCTGCTACTTTTAAATAGATTGGTGTATTTATGTGCATAAATCTGTAAACTATATTAAAAGTTGTCTCAGTTACTGCGTATACCCAAAAGGCCAAATAACAAACAGCTTTGCCAAACAACAGAAAGTTGTTTCTGCTTTATTTTGCTCACTGCTTTGTGAAGAAAAACACCTTACTGTATAATGTAATTCAATGCAAAAAAGAAAACAACAACCTGAAGTTGACCTTAAAAAACGAACACAGCGTTGAGCCAACACCTCTGTGACAGAGTTGACAAAAATTGAACATCATCAGCTACATGAAGCCGCTGTATATTGCCCTGCTGTTGCATCAGATTGTATCATATATTACAGGTGTTCTGGTTGTGCTGCTCACTACATTATCCTATACCAGCATCAAGTGGGCCTGTCATGATAACTACTTCTGTCTGACCGTATATTGTCCAAGAAATAATTGCAATAAACTTTATTATTGTCATTTTGAGACTATTTCATGCCACTGATATGATGGTAATAAAATACCATATAATGCAAGTGCAATCTTTCAATAAGCAATGAACTTCTTTTTCTCAGGATCATTCAGACTTTTGAATTTATACATGAAAACACTTTATAATTATTATTTTTAATTATTTATATAAGAAAGTTTATATAACATGATAGGACATTTAAAGGAGGAGCCCAGAATTATTCTATTTGAGACTAAATGCAAAATTTGGCTGACAAAAATTAAACTTAGTGATGCCTTTGCAACCAATAGAAGAGTTTAGCATTACTCTGCAAACACTGCAGTTAGCTCCATAATCTGGCACCGGTGCTGCAGTTAGCTCCCAGTAATGAACAACCCGGGAGCTGGGCAGGTTGCTGGTGGATTTGCAGAGTGAGGATTGAGGTTGAGCATGGCATGAGTTCAGGCAGGAGACGATAGGCTCGTTCGAGATGAGCCAGACCTGTGCAGATTCGATCACCAGTGATCGGCGCACAGTGCATGCTGGTTAGTTTTGTGTCCGACTTCACCCCGACTTGCTCTGACGTATTACAAAAGTGGACAGCGATAAAATCACGAGAGCGAGGCGGCCGCAGTTTTTAGAGCCAGACGCTGCAGTTGTTCTCCACCGACTGCAGCGTCTGGCTCTCACCTGATCTAACAGCTGATTGGTTCAGATGTCGACTCAACAAGATGACGTTAATTTTTTGGAACTTAAGATATTTGAATTTTATTTGTCCGATTTGAAGTTTTATTCTCTTAACGGAATACATGTTGTGTGACTGATGGAGACTGAGAATGAACTTATATATAAGTGTGAGAATATTTTAATATATTGACATCATATCGGACAGGATGTAAGTGTTTCTGTGACTTCCTGTACGGACTGAGGGCTGCTGGAAACTGTCAGGAAACTGTCCGACTTGATAGCGGCTATTTGTCACCACCTCCTGCTGCGGCCACCTGATCTCGTCTACTTCCCAGGCGAGGCGCAGTTCATCTCGAACAAGCCTACTGTCAAGCTCAGCTCACATCCCAGCTACATCAGCTGATCTCAAGCAGCCCAATCAAGTGATGGAGCAGCTGACTGATGAAGGGAATCAGCTGATAGATCACATGATTCCTGTCTACGCAACCAATTGGCAGATCTCATTCAGGGCGTCCTTTTTAAACTGGCCCTTTTAACTTGTTGCCAAGGGTTGGGAGGCTAATGAACAATCAGGACTGTGCCTCCTCCACTCTAAAAGTGCAGCTGTAGTCTACCAATAAGCTAAACTGTGTCAAGTGTTTGATTTCTCTTTTGACTAACATAAGCAGGCGCGGCTGGAGAGAGGAAGAAAGGGAGAATCGCTGCATTGAAGTCAGGAAACCTGTGTTGTCATCGAGGTGGCTAAAATGTTGGTGACATTCTTATGTAAACAAACATGCATGTAAACAAAACGGGCAATATGTTCTCATATCATACAATAAGTCCATTAAGTAATTATCAGGACAGGCCTAATATCAAGTAGCTGTGATGATGCATGTGTGTGTGATCTTTAGATGTTAGAATGATTTTAAACTCCTGTGGTGTTTGGATGATGCACTTTTTGTTTGGTTAAATGCAGTACTTCCTTGGACATAAGGAAATTGAACTACAATGTTCAGTTATTATTCTGCATACCAAATCATGTTATACACGCAGAAAAGCAGAAATGATGAAGCAGGTTCAAACGTTCAATAATGAGCCAATCAGTGTTTCTTTTCTAAAAAGCAAACATGAGCTGATCCATTCATTAGCCAGTCTCTTTCGCTGGTTGATGATAGAAATGTCTTGTGATGGCCTGCACTGAGGGAAATTCCTCTTGTCATGAACATAACCCGTCATTTGTATTGATCTAGAAAAGGAAGGGCTTAAATGGTACATGAAAAGAAATATCCAACTTCATAAAGCGACTGAAACATTTCCCCTGTGGACATCATAATGTGACGGAGATCATTTGATGGAACACGTTTGATCGTTAAGAGCTGTTTGTATATAATAAAGACATGACAACGGCAGTCAGCAGGGGTGATATGAGAGCCAACATGGCCAGAGAGGAAAGATATGACTGGAAAGGAATGAAAAATGTTGAGGATCTGAAACTTCCTGCTTTTATAGGGCCTCATTAAAACTGCATTTCATCCAGTGAGGCTATAGTGGAGCAACTTTAGTTCTGTTCAACTTCAGCAGCCATTTTCAAAGACATTTTTACAACAACATGGTTGTTTCAGAGCTTACAGATACCCCTCTGTCTTTAACTGGGATTTTAACGTAAGAACACACTGACCCTTAATGCCTCAACAAAGTGGATCTGCAGCAGTAGATGACAACACATCGCCCTAACTTGGACATCTCAGAAACATCCTGCTTATCACATACTAAATTCTGCTGGACTTTCCTCATCTGGCAGGATGGAACAAATACAGCACAACCTGTTCTACGCAGAGGTGACTAAGTGCTTCCTTTCAGAGGAAGCTCAACTAAACAGCATCACACCTTTTGACTCTGTTGTATCTGTAGTCTAACATCACAGAGGGCAGTGTGTTGTTATTATTACAACTTGGATTTCATTTTTGTAGCTCTGGCTAACAGTGCTATAGGTTGTACTCACGTTAAGGTCAATACCTGTATTTGAGGTGTCTATTAGCACATGTTTCCATGCTTTAATGGACAATTTATTTTCCTCAAACTGTCTGTGCTGGAACACCTGTATTCACCCTCTGTCTGATAAGGCTCCATTTTAGTGCCCCCCTCTCAAAAAAAAGCCCAGTTTGCTTTGATTGGTCAGTGCTTCTGTGTCTTCTTCTCTGCACCATCATTGCAGCAATTGAAATAACTGTAACAGAGAATAGCAGCACTTTCTACTGACAAAAATCAACAATAACCAAGTACATGTTTCCCAAATGTTAGAGTGTAGCTTCATGTAGCAGTGTAGGCTACACAATGAAGACACTTGAAGTAGCGTACCCTGAGCAGCCGACCATATAAAGAAATCAGCACACTATAGCCTTGTTACCACCAAACACTGTCAGTATAGTACCTCTGGAGCCAAAAGCAACCCTTCAGACATGGTACCTAGACCCTAGTGTTTCCACCACACACACTTTTCTTTTAATGTGGGCGGGGTTGTTGTCACTCACTGCTCCGTCCAGCACTGGCTGTATTTCCTCATCAGCGGTGACACAGATGGAAGTCTGCACCTGGTTTATGGTCCACAGAACGAGGCTGCACGCCCACATTTTCAGAACAAAATAAACAGGCTGCAGTGAGAGTCTCTCTCCATGGGATATTTCAAAATAGCAGCTTTGTGCATTTAGTCCTTCTCAGGCAAGCTCAGGGGTTTAGTGTTGCTGTAGCCCACAGGAAGTGAGGATTAGAATAAATTACCTTCACATAATCCGCTCCAAATTAATACATATAAACCCTTGAAGATCCACTCATTATTAGAAGTGTCTGTCATATAAAAACTAAAGTGATGGTCAGAGTTGTCATATGGAGTGAACACAACTGCGGCCTCAAGTTGAAACAGGAAGTTCATCTGGAGACTGTTAGGGATATTTATAAAGGACACTTTGGGTAATAACTTTACTGTTCACATGTGTTTGCTCTTCCAAATTAATTTAACTTTTGACGTTAAACATTTTCACACTGTTTCATCTTCAACTTAAGTGCAGATTTAAAGAGGCTTAAGTTAAATTGAAGCTGCTATGAGTATTAAATGCTGTGAGAAAACACTGGGCTAAATTAATGTTGACTGAAAAGACCAAAACAAATAAATACGAACCTATAAAAATGTTGACTGAATAAGAGATTCAACAAAAACCTGCGGTGACAAAACTAAGAAGCATAAATAGGAGAATAAGGAGAACAACAGAGTAAAGAAAGTAAAACACATTAAATCAGTTCTGATGCAGAAAGTGAAGAATTACGGAAAGTGGATCTTCCATCAGTCACGCATGACTAATCCATGATCCTCCTCCTCCCCTGACACTGATAACACTATAGCCAGCAGATCAACACACCATGCAGCCACTTGGCGCTTTCCGTGACGTTGCGGTGGTGGTGGGTGGATACGCTGACAAAAATCTCCTTCAATAATGTCCTCCCTAACCATTCAATTACAGCCCCCTTGTATCTTAATGCTTTTGGAATACGCTGCAAGCAACAAACTCGATTTGCTGCTGATCCCCAGGGGGGATAGAAATGTGTGAAGTTATAGGCAGAATTTAAAGAAGAAAGTGGGCAGACAGGACGGCCAGGCAGGCTCCATCATAGCTTTAGCTGGTGGAGGGAGGGAGGGAGGGATCGAGGGCTAGAATCCGACCTGAATGAGAAACTCCTCAGAGAGATGGGAGTCTGGGCTGCTGGAGCCGACTCAAACACTTTGAATCCAGCACCTCCTCTGTGAGACATTTATCAGAGGAGGGAGTGGCCTTGGCTCCTCTTTTTTTGTCTGATTTGAGGCTTGAGGGACTCAGCCTCCTGGGAAGGATCAACCTTCACCGTCCAACCTGTAATTAGTGATTAACGGTGAAGTCCAGACTTTTGATTTACTCTGCTCTGCTCCCAGAGTGGGATGTTGGTCAGTGCCACGGCGAGAGGTAAATCACCTATTGCACTGGAGGCAACAAGCTTGTCAGGGAAAATAGCCTGGGCCTGCAGGATGTTGCGAGGGGCCGGCTGCATGAAGACAAATTGCACTGAGGTTGCTTAGCCAACCCCCTTACTCCATCCTCTATCATGCTCTGTCGCTCTCTTTCACCAACACATGCTTGCTTGCTGTCTCTCTTCACCAAGTGTCTCATTCCTCTGACACACTCCCCTCTCTCTTTCTCTCAATGATGTTCAATATTACCAAGGCTGAACGGTTGTGTACCCCCAATTGTTTTGAGTTTGACATTTTGAAGTGAAGATAAAAGTATTTTCCCTGATGCAGAGTATTCATAGCCAGTACGCTAAGACTCAAAGGAGGGAAAAAAAACACCCCAAAAACAGAATACACACACACTCGTATGAA
The DNA here is from genome assembly GCA_019142605.1 of Cephalopholis sonnerati. NCBI lineage: Eukaryota > Metazoa > Chordata > Actinopteri > Perciformes > Serranidae > Cephalopholis > Cephalopholis sonnerati. The sequence goes on along the minus strand of JAGQAX010000004.1, from coordinate 45,092,961 downwards.
CATTCTCTGATCTTGGATGGTTGAGTTGATTTGTGCAAACTCTCTCCCAAAGCAAGAAGAATGGAGTTTCTGTTTTTGATACCAAAGATGAGCGACTCGGTGGACTTGAATGTTTGACAGAGAGAGAAGATAGTTTGAACTTTGAAACACACCTCCTCCCCCCTTTGTTTCACCCAGGAAAATACTTATTTCTGCTTTTAATGTTGAACTGCTGCCACTTGTAGCACTGCTACACAAAGTGGATCCCTGATGTACGACGTGGCAACAATAATCAGGTGATCTTTAAGCTCATAGAGTCAAACACACATGTTGACAGGGAGAGATCACGCCTTTGCACCATTCCAGGTTGCATTTCCTCTCAACTCTTAACAGACACACAACACAGCTTAGAAGAGCAGAAATATAACCTGACTGTGATGTTGAAAAAGGAAACTTAGGGAGGGAAACCCAAATAGAAAGATGTTTAACCTAACCACGATGATTGTTTCATATTGAATTAGATGAATTCAGCTAAAAAAAAGTTCATGTGACACAAAAGTAGACCACACAAGTGAAAGTGTCACCTCCACCTACAATCAGCTGATCACATGCTACAAAGAAACTCCCAGAACAATCCATTTCATACATTAAGCACACAATTGTTCAAAAAGAGGCCGCAGCTTATAAAGAATATAAATAATAGGTTACACATTTCTGCATGTTTGTCTATACACACGAGACCTGTCACCAAACCACCATGTTTGTTCCTGATTATACGTTTGTAAAAATATATATTGTAACAGTAAGTAGAAGGCAATAATATATACTTTATATTTTAGGACAATTACATGATGTCATGTATATGGTAGATCATTTTGAGAGAAATATTTTAGTTTAATTCAATGTGGACTTGTTGTTTGTGTCTGTCTGTTTTTCCTTAACAGATGTTTTCCTTACAAAGACCTTAAAAGGTTGAGACGCTGATTATTTAACTTTCGGTAGCTTGCATCATGCCAAGTGTGGACGACCTCACAGTTTTCTTTGTCTACTGCCTTTGTCCTGCACCTTACCAAACTGGTGTTGGACGTGTGAACTAAGCAACAGCTGTTTGGTTGTTTATATCTCTTGTATTTCTCTTAACTTATTTTCCCTTTAACTCTGACCAAAAATTTTCTTCGTAATGAATTGTAAACTAAAAAGCAAAAACATTTGTATTCATTCAAAAAAAAAAGTATAAAAAAACAGAATCTCCCACTGAAGTGGCTACACGTTGTTACACCCATTGATAACCATTAGGTAATGTTAGCCATGTGATGCTAACAGTTTACTCTGTCACACTGTGTGAGACTCTATCCCAGGTGTGAAGCTCACACACCTGCAACAGTTGTCTCATGATTAAAAAAAAAGGGAAAACGGATCAAGAGGGGCCGAGCAAATTACTATGCTGTGTGCAGCTCTACAATGAAATGAGATTTTACCTGTTTTAAATTGTCAGTAAAGTTGCGGTTTATTTTCACAGCACATTTAAAAACAACCGCAGCTGACCAAAGTCCTGTACAAAATATAAGAATGACACACAAATATATAGCAGTATGAAATGTACACAAACATAAAACTGGATAAAACTGGTAAGAACAATTATATACATAAAAAAGATTATAAAATACTTAAATATTTAAGCCACTACAAACAACCAAATGCCACTGAAAACATATATGTTTTAAGATCTGTCTTAAAAGTGTCGGTGGAGGATTTGATTGACAGACACTTTGGAGCAGCTACTGCAAAGACACAGTCATCATTTTTAATTGTTGGTATGGCGACATTGCAACATTCTGAAGGAGCTGGTAAACGCATGTTATGTTGGCGCAATGTGGACATTCGTCAACTATTATATCGTCACAACAGGCTTGTGAAACCAGGTGAAACCAGGTGAAAGTGTGAAAGTGCTGCGCTGAATTTGAGACTTGACAACAACAGTGAACTTTATAAATGGAAATATTGAAGACAAAGTTAAAAGGTGCTTTACTTTAAACAACCAACTGAAAGACAGGAACAGAAAGAATATGTGTTCCTATAGTTTGATTTCAGCTGTCATTTAATTTGTCTCTGTGTGTCTGTCTTATAGTTATTGTTCTTTTTATTGTTTTGTTTTTGTGTGAAACGCCTTGATAAGATCATTTGGGCTCTCTAATCCAACCAGCTCTCTTCCTGTGTATTATGCGCTTTATTACTTGTGCAAAACAAACTAAACTGAGAAAACAAGACAGGAGAATATACAACAGATGTAAACGTTGAAGCCTGTTACCCCAGCATCACAGACTTCAGATCTTCTGAGCATCTTTGAAGGTAATAACTTTAGTCAACATCGCCTGAGACAGTCACACTCCACATCTGTACAACTGAATTTATCAGTGTTTATAAATGTTTGTTTACATGGAAAACTCTGCAGCTCAACTTTAGATTTAAGAAGTTTGGCATCATTTTGAGGGCAGAAATACCTTTGATGTGGATTCTGAGCTTTTCCACTTAAATTAGATTATTTCATAATGCTCTGAACAGTCCTGATCCCAGAGAGACACCTCAGGCACGGCTACAATGACCAGTGTTTCAGTATCTTTCAGCATCTCCAGTCTCATCTTTCTGCATCGAGAGCGCCAGAAGAAATAATTGTGTTTTTGTAGCATTACTGCCGTAACACTTTTAAAAATGCAAAAATTACAGGTGTTAGGTAAAGGGCGCGAGGATAATTAGTACCCCCTTCCTCTCTCCTCCCACAAACATTACAAACATCAAGATGGCTGTAAAACATTAACAAATGGCCTTAGTGAGTGCATTACCTCTGGCTGATCAGCCTCAAGTCTGTTTCCAAAGCAGCTGTTGGGAGAGATCCTGAGGGACGGCCAGCATTAGTATGCAACAGAGCCTAAGAGGAGCTCTAATTGGATTAATTTTATCACAGCTACCTTGTGGAAAACAACTAATGAAAAATTCCCCTATCTTACTGCAATAAGTAAATCACAGAGCACTTAAGCTTTAGCATAAGAGAGGCCGTGATTTAATTGTTCCATCATATTTCACACACATAAGGCTGCGAGGCTTTAAACTACATCACACTGCATCTCTTTTTATTTTATTGAGGGTTTAATGTTGAGTGACACCTGTTCCTCCACCATTCTGAGCAACATCACAAACCTGTTTCATGTTTGTGTGTGTTAAGGTGGCAGTATATTTAGCATATGCATCGGTTAACTTCACCCGTTCCAAATTCAGAGAGAGTTACAGTACAGCGCGCTGCTTCCATCCTGCCGCCTCTGCGATCTACTAGTTTCACATCACCATCACAGCACACTCCAGTAGCTGCACGGCTGCAAATGGTGGATGCCAACGCCGTCAACTGGATGACAGGAGATGTTAAATGTTGAGAAAAGAGGATGAATGCAGCAATCTGTTTACACTGAACTGCTAAACAATCCTGACAGCCAGAAAAGCACATTGAACCTCTCTCAGTCAGAGGGCACCCAAATATATTCTGAGAGACGGTTTCTTCTTACTGTGAATTTAAACCAGACCTGTCAGTGGCGCGTGAGCACTACTGAGGCGTTCATTTATTGAATCCACAAAGACCTCTGTAACGGCGTCACTGTCCTCAGACCCAGCTGGCCCTGTCAGCAGCAGGACAAACTGTCCTCACCACTAACATCGGAAATTTTATGGGGAAAAACAATCTTCAAGTAAACTTGGTGAGAGGCGTACATTCACCTTGGCTCTGGAGCTCCATAGAAACCACTGAGCTCACACTGAAACTGTGGCTCTTAAGTGATCATAATCGATGTAGTTAATACATTCACAACATACAGAAAGTGGAATTGTGTGATTTGAACAGCTGCCTATGGAGATTACACTTCACAAAGCATGCCAGCAGAAAAAAAGACTAAGAGCTTTAAAAAATTCAGGGGGTTGCAGAGAGATACACTTCTCTTGGGAGTGGATTTCTGGAAAGGCTGCTGGCGTGGATTGCCCTTTATTCGGATTTATTCTCCTGTCAAAACCATTCTTAATTCCGACAGTTATATTTTCATCATTTATTGTGTCTATCTTTCAGATGTAACACTTAAACAAACTGCTGGTGCTGCTTCTCAAAAGAAAACACATCACTTACTGAGAGGAGGAGGATTTTTTCCTGCTGCACAGTGATGTTTAAAGAGGCTGCATCTATAAACATATCCTGTTAAATAAACTGTATACAACAGTGACAGTGTACCGTGCATGTAATTGCTTCCCATCAGTGACCAAACACATCAACAGACTCTACCTAATTCTTTAGTTTGGCTGATCTGTAGTGCTGTCATGTCTTTTTACTGATGCATCAAGTGTCTTCTGCTAAGAAATGCATTGAAATCTGCTTATATTCAGAGCAATCCAAACCATAAATACCAGTTAGAAACCATTACTCTAACTCTTTCCCCGCCACTGACGAGATATTCCGTCAATCCGTGTCTTTGCTATTATAAGATAGGGGGGCGCTGTTATACATCTTGTGAAACAGAACAGCACTGTGTCTAAAAACAGACAAAGAAGAAGATCCACTGGAAACCAGGACAAGATGTAGCACCTTGAAAACTGCACAAAGATGCTGGCGCTGACAGAAAAGTTTATGGGTGCCATGAAGCCATGAAGATGGTCTCAGGCTCCGACACTTCCTGTTTCGATCATTATTCTGAATCTGATTTGGACAAAGAAGCAAACGAGTTTGGTGGAACGAAACAGGATCTCCATGACAGTGACTGTAACAGACTGACGAGACGGAGACACTGAACACTGAACAATCAGTGAACGTGGCAACATGTTCTGCTGTACCTCAGAAAATATTATTTTTATTATTATTATTAATTACTATTATTGTTTCCATTTAAACAATTCGAACTGATGTAAGGAAATGAGAAAAAAACGTAAATGTGAAATCAATTTTATTCTTGAAAATGACTCTTTGACAAAGATGCATTTTTCTCAGCATTTTGTCCGAAATGTTTTTTTTTTAATTAAAATGCACAAATTCAAGTGTTGATAAAAAAGAAATGAAATAAGATAGAATAGAATATTTTTTTGTGTTTAAAACAGGAGGTCTCTTCTTTAGTTTGATGTATATCCTGTTTACATATTCAGAGAAGAAATTATTCAGTGGGTCTTGAAAGATTGGTGAATATGATCAAAAATGCTGGCGGTGGCTGGCAACTTAAAAATAATACTCTGACGGGGAAAGTGTTAACCACCACTTTATTTTATCTGAACTGCAGTGAGCTATGAATCACTCTATTTTATTCAACACAAATGAGAGGCGTAAGAACCCAGTCAGGCTCAACTGTCTAAAAGAACTTTAACCCCAAAATGATAATTTGTATATCACCGACTCACCTCGTGTTACGCTGAGTTAGTTACTTAAACTGTGTTTTTCTTGCATGCCTCAGGTAAACAAAGAATCTGAAAATTCTTGATTACTTGAAGTCATAGTCAACAACGTTTAAAAACAGGACAACTATATCAAAATATCTGCCTAACTCTCACACAGTCAGACAGCTAAAGAGACAAACCCTTTCTGACAGGGAACTGAAAGAAGAGTGAAACTTACCGATGCTCTCTTCAAAACCAGAGTCCACTGACAAAAACACTAATTTTACCCTGCTGAACACGGGAGCTGCTGGTCTACTGCTGATCGAGGATTCGGGTCCTAAGTTTGTGTTATTGTGTGACTTTGGTGTTTTAAAGGGTTCGTTCAGATTCACCAAAGTCATACAATAACACAAACAAACTACAGATGGAGGCAGCAGTAGACCAGCAGCTCCTGTTCAGTGGGGTAAAATTACTGTTTCTCTCAATGGATTCTGGCTTTGAAGAGATCATTGACACTGGCGCTATTTGGTCCACTTTAAATGAACCCTGGTCCGCTTCCACGGATAGTTCGGTTCATTTGGAGTGGTGTGATCGCTTATTTGAACTCTGGTGCGGACCAAACGAGAGACCCCTGGTCCACCTGAAAACTGGGGGTCTCGGTTCACTCGCAAGTGAACCCTGGTGCGGTTCGCTTATTGTAAGAAATGCAAACGGACTATCCAGCAAACCAAAGAGAGGAAGTGAACCAAAGAGAGGAAGTGTCCCAGACTATCCTGGTGTGGATGTGCCCTAACTTTCTGTTCAGTTCCCCATTGGAAAAGGCTGTCTGATTAGAAGTACTGAGCATATGACTGGATAAATGAGACTCCGATTGTACTGTATGAGCATGAGCTGTGTGAGAGTTTGTAGATGTTTTGATATAGTTTTGCTGTTGTTATACACAGACCCCTGATTCATCAAGACTTTTCTCATGTTTTGGAGTCTTTGTTTACCGGTGGCATGTGAGAAAAACAAAGTTTGTTTCACGAAAAAAAATAAAACTTAACACAGGACGGGTAACAGATATACAAATGGTCATTTGTAGGTGAATCATTCCTTTAAACAATAGTATTCAATAATGTGCTGAACTCCAAAATATGAACAGCTCTGTCTGTATATTTGTGTTCATTAAACTTCTAATTGTTAAAAGACACACCAAGCTTTTGTCATCAAGTTTAAGAGAAAAGAACAATCGTCCCTCGAGGATTGTTGAGAAAATTTGCCCTCGTACTTCAGTTGAGGATCACTTAGAATTAAAAAAAGTAATTCAACTTCTTTTAAATCTCCCTAATACATTCTGGAGATAGAAAAGTCACATGCTGGAAAATGAACCATGAATTATGAAACCATTTTAACACCACTTCTCGCAGCCTGTGAATGGAATGCTCAGCAGGGGTTTTGACAAGTAAAAGCCTGAGTATCCATTAATTGTCGCTGTGCCATGGGTGCTGAATAACAGCAAATTTGCCTTAATGGAAGGAGCCTTCCCTGGAGGAGGCCCGGCTGTTGGTTTGGATGTCTAATTATAATCTTCACAGAAGTACAGAGTGTAAGTCAACTAATTTTCGTGCTTGACAAACTTTCTGCAAATATAGGGATTACACAAGACTTAGAAACACACAAGACTGGAGCTGTCTTGCATTAAAACAAAAGACAATGAGAAGAAAGACAATTTAAACAGGACACAATGACACAAGACAGAGAACTCTACAGCAACACAGCACACAGAACTCTACAGTAACAATATTGGCAAATCAATGTGGTAATCGCTAATGCTAACCTTAGCCATCAACAGGTTTCTTTGACCCATGACAGCAGTCCTCCCATAAGTATGACCATGACCACAGTTTTGCCCAAGCCTTCAAACAGGCACTGAGGTCCAACGTTCATACTTGACCTTGGCAACAACATGTGAGACAATACTCTCCCCATAAGGGGAATTTAGTAACTATTCTGGAGGTTTCAGCACATCACATGTAGACAAGACGTCTTAAAGTGCTCAGAAACAATGGAGATTTAAACATCTATAATTCCATGACACCTGGACACACTCTACCTGCTGATGGGCATCATGAGATATGATCAAAAGCTTCTACATGGGCGTTGGTTTTCTCATTGAATTGAGAAATTTCTGCTGCCTAAACTTCGACACATGTTGGCAACAGACCATCCCTATTTAAAACGCTAGATCATGTCCATATTAGAGTTGGGCTGTTCTCGGGTTTAGCAGGTCCAGTCACATATACGAGCTTAAACTGGTTTGATTTTATCCAAACTGGCTGAACCAGCACTTGTCATTATAAAATGCTCTGGAAGAGCTGAAAAGTAGTCGGAATCAGAAACCTGTGCCGACGGCATCACAGTACGAAACCCAACTTATATTGCATTAGCAAGGAGCAACATGACAGAGTGATTAGCATGATATTATGTTTATTAACGACTAACAGAGCCACTGGTGTTTGTTTACTACAAACTTTATATGTTTTTTTGGTGATGAGAGGAGAGATGGTAAAAAAGTAAAACTGCACTAATATGGCAACATTTTCGAAAGACGTGTCCTCAGTAACTGAGAGCGATGTGGTGCATCATTTTTAGCTGAGCTTTTGTTGGACACTCTGTTCTTTTTTTTTTGTTGTTGTTTGTTTTGTTTTTTTTAAGATATTTTTGGGGGGCTTTATTGCTTTATGTTTTTATATATTTTTATATATTTTTATATAACGTGAAAGGGGGATAGAGAGGGGGAATGACATGCAGCAAAAGGATGTGGGTTGGAATCGAACCCAGTGGCAAGGACACAGCTCCTGCACATGGTGTGCCTGCTCCACCAGGTGAGCTAGTGGGCACCCGTACACCCTTTTTCTGTTTATTAGTTACTTGTTTTGCTCTGCGATGGATGAACAGCTGATTTATGAAGTTGAAAGCAGGAATTATTTTCACATTATCTCCTTCTGATCCAGTGTTTGGCTTAATATCAAACCAGTTTAAAAGGTTTTACACGGGCCCAACCCCGGTCTGTACAGACCACTTCCCTACTTGTGATTGGTCCAAAGAGCTGTTCAACTGCCCTTCTGGTTTGTGTCATTTCACGGCCCGGCTGCTATAATAAAATGTGGCAACGTACATGTTTGGTACCATTTTACATTTGTATGTTTGATATGTGTCATATCAACGTTTCAACAAGTAACAAGTATGTGAGCTAACTTCTCATCAGGAGGTGGAGGGTTTGGTGGATGTTGTGTCACCTGCTGAGCAGCAGACACCATTTAGGACCAACAAAAAACAAAAACAGCTACATTTGAACGACATGTCCAGACATTTCCAAGCTGTGTTTGTTGCAAAAAGGTTGAGTATGTACAGATGGACGTGGAGGATCATCCCTGGTCCAAACATACACCACACATATTGGTGTTTCAGTCTCCATCTTCAACTCACCACATCAACATTACAATATGATAGATCAGATTAAAGTTCATCTAAGTTTCCCACCAGCCTCTCAGGAATATAACGGGCACTCCAAGGCTTCTAGCCTCAGCAGAAATCAAAGAGCTGTATCTCCTGGCTGTGTGTTCTGTCAGGAGGTGTCAGGGTTCAGATCAATATCTTAGCACCCAAGAAACAACAAGCAAGGGTGAGATACGGCCCACAGTGCAGCACAAATAGCATTACCACTTTAGTTTGATAGGAAAGTACGGTTAAGGTCATTACTGTGAATCAGCTGAATAACAGCCACTAAATAAATGAACTTTATGTAGTTGACAGACAGGCTGTGGTCATGGCAGTGTAGTTGAATACATGAAGTAGGGCGACAAATGTTACTGCTGTAGTGTTTAAATGTAGCTACTTTACAGGATGAGGCATTTTCACGTGTGTTAAAGAAGCGAGGTGCACTGCATGTCTGCTGTGCGGGGAGCTGAGAAGAGGCTTTGTTGAGGATGAGATTCAAGCCAACAAACTAGCCTGGGGGAGCATTCAGACAGAGGATTCTTTCCAAACACTTGCACATTCATTCTCATTGTTGTCTGTGAAGCAGCGTGTCTCGAGGCCTAGAAAATGCATTTAGTAGGTGTACCCAAACTAATAACATTTAAACTGAGTGATGCACAGGCAGAGCACCCTGTGATTGTCCAGCCAACTTCAAAGAGCTTAAAAAGGACATTGGCACAAGGACGCGGTCACAGTCTGCCTCATGTGGAGCAGCTTTTAAACCCTCTGTCTGAATGCTTCCCAACATAAGCTAACTTATAAACTGTTCATTGCCTACATCACCTGGATAATGGTTGCTAAAATCACATATACCCACTGGTAACTGAAGCACCGGGAGTACAATGTTCCAGGCTCCCTTTTTACAGTCTGGCTGAGAAATCACTTGTGTCAAACTGTGAGCGTGACCTTTTCTTAAGTTTATTTTTGCAGTGATCACAGATGTTGACTGGTCCGCCGCAGATGGCAGAGCTCCCTCCCAGCACTGACTGCACAGAAGTGGTTTCAACTATCTTGTTTTGGCAGAGTGTACAGCTCAATGAAAAACCAAGACAGGAGCACATGTAAAAACATGCAAAATGTGTTCGAGTGCACCTGGATGACTTTTTCCTACATGCTCTCTAAACTACTGCTGCACTTCTTTTACTCCTAGTATGGCGAAGGCATGACCCCACTATATTCTGCCTCTGAGTGACTTCAGCACGACACTGCCTGATGATGACATTTCTCATGTGCCCTCGCTAAAAGAAAAGGAAGTCTTTGCTGCTCTGCCATCTTCGGCAAATTAGCTTGAAATCGTTAAACCGTAATCATTTGTTCTAATTGCAGTCCATTCGTTTACACGTTCCATATTCATTCCACATTTTAGAGGACTATAAAATGTGTAAATGGAAATAAATGGTTTAGAGATTATTCCAAGTGTTCCATTTGCATTTTGAATTTTGTATTGGAGTCTCTCGACATAAATGTAGAGGAAATGTCAATAAGAGTACAGCAGGCAGTCAATTACATAAAGGATTAAAACATTAAATCAGAGACACTGTGAAAATGTTTGGTGCATCAAAATGAACTATTTGGTTTACTGGGGAAAAGCATCAAGGCAAATCAGAGGCAGAGTGGGACGCTTCATGCTTTCACCATACTATGAAAAAAAAAAAAATCATTTCAGTCAACTTAATTCCTGACCAATACATACAACAAACCACAAAGGAGACAAAATCTAGCATTTCTAAACAAACTAGTGATCAGATTATTAAATGCAAAGTCTGAAATTTTTAAGGTCCAGTGTGTAGGATTTATGGGGATATATCGCCAGAGAGGGAATATAATCAAATATCTATGTTTTCTTTAGTGTATAATCACCTAGCATTAACGATCGTTGTGGGTTTTTTTTTTTTTTACCTTAGAATGAGCCGTTTATATCTACACAAGGAGCAGGTCCTCTTCCACAGAGTCCACCATGTAGCCCAGAACAGACAAGCCAAACACTGGTTTTGCATGGGGCCATTCGAGTTTTTGTGCTGGCCACCACAGTAAGCAGTCCCTCTGTAATGTAAACTGCTTAATTCATTGATTTTACTGGTGCATTTGTTTTGAAGAGCAGGAGACTTTTGCAGCTCCCTGTAATAACCTCCTGAACAATGATCACTTAAGGAGTTCTAACCGTGAGAAGTTTCAGCCAGTTGCAATCTGAAATCCTCACCACTAGTTGCCAGTGAATCCCCCTAAATCTTGCACACTGCTACTTTAAAAGAGAGGGAACATCACTGTCCATGTTATGGCTGGAACACAAGGTGATGTTTGTTTTCCTTCTATGGTGAAAGCATGACCCACTTCACCCTGCCTCTGATTAGAAAGCATGTATATGTAGAATTACGATAATTTAAATTATAATAGTTAGGCTTTTTTTTTCTTATGGTATACAATAAACATTTGGTTGTGCTGTGACAGTGAGGATGGTACTGGATGCAGCATTAATGCAGATTACTAAATATAAAGGCACAGCCATGATGGCTATTCCTGTCACATACAGCACACAGTAACTTCTACTTATTGAAATTCTAAAATTATAGTGCAGCTTTACCGACTGAGCTGAGGCACAGCATAACTCGTGTACTTTATACACCACAGCCCATACTGGTGCTCGTAGATTACAAATTATTCATTACAGAACTTCTGTATATGCTTGAGAAGTACGTTCAAGGTCACTGCTCTGCACATTCTACTGTAGCACTGAAGCACTCCTCACATGCTCTCTGAGTACTGCACAGCTGATGTTAATGTCTGACAGTAAATGCCCCCATGTATCGTGACACTTCGACCAAAAGTTAATGACACTTTATGATAGATGACACCTTATCTGTTTACCCATGATGCACCAGGCCATCAGTCACCAAATTATTCAACGATGACAAGGGGCTGACTATCAGTAGCGTGACAGACATCATTCATATCTGTAACATCATCTAATTAAAAGACATCACTCCTGGCAGACAGTTGCCTTACTGCTAGCTGAAGCAAATTGATTCTCAACCCTCTTCTAGTCTATGCAAAGGAGGAATGAATAATGCATGGACATTAAAGTCTTATCTTCTGTCCTGACAAACAACGTTGCCACGCTTTGAATATTCCACAAAGGTGTGCAAAGGGTCCTTATTAGCAGAGTAGTCAGACAGGTGCCGTTTTCATGGGGAGTCATTCTGCATTTACTGCTGTTCCTTTCCAAGCTGCACCATAACTCTGGACACACTGGATCAACTGATTTACTTTATGATGGTGCTCAGTTTACGACAGCGCTTAAGGTATTTGCATAGATTTTTATAGCTGCCACTCACAGATTATGCCGGCAATGAACTGAAAAACTATAACTTTGTGATGCATTTTTGCCACAGGCGCTGTGACCGAGAGGCCAAATCAATCCGCAGATTCCTGTCCATGTGTGTCTCCTGTGTGCTGCTGGTCTCCTGGTTACACCTCTCATTGAAAAACATGTTCAAGGCTATGACTCAAGTCATCATGAATGAAGATGATGTGAACAGCTGTGCACTGAGCCTCTCATATTAAAAGAAATCTCTCTCTGTGTTCCGTTATAAAGCTGTTTTATACCTGTATGTGGCAGAACACCGGCAGTAATAAAAATAGATTGGCCATGCTCCATAAATCTGATTGACTAGTGTTTTTTAGTCGACCCACTAACATAATAAAAAGTAATGCTTTCCTAATTAGCATTTATTTCCTAATGTGAATCCTATAGATGGTGTTAGATGATTATGAGCATCAGGGCAGGGTCCAAAGTGCGGCCCATGTTGGTGAGCATCTACACTGCTCAGCTAGAAGCTGAACCCCAGTGTGGTGTGAACCTTTATGGTAAAAAGTCCGTCAGCTTAGACTCTGATTGGAGCAAATAAGGCATGTGAGGAAAATCTTTGATGTGCAATAAAATGGTTTCGTATTACTATGACAATATGACCTGTGATAAACAAATACTGAAGTGTGCATATTAGCTATATGGTTCCTGCCTTTTGTTTTGTTTTTTTTTTTTGCTTCAACAAGTACACTGCTAACCTAAAGCCAGAACACTGACTAGCCTGTATCCACTAAAGAAATTAAATGAATTATTTTGAACATGCATATTTTTACTGGCCCAAATATATATATATATATATATATATAAGGTATGACTTTTATAACTGTGTAAGATTTAGGGGGGTTTGGTGGCATATTGCGGTGAACTGCAGATTGCAACCAGCTAAAACACCAGATTTCCTTTGGTGTTTGGTGTTTTTTAATAAGGAGGTTTTTACCGGGAGCTGAACTATCTGCAGAGGTCTCTTCCTCTCCAAAACATATAGACCAGGTGATTAAAACCAGTGAGAACACTAAATAAAGTGGTTTACAAACAGGTGAAACTCGGACGCTGCTTGTTGCAGACAGGCTTCTAACTACAGTGGCTGACGCAAAAACACGTAAACCCTATTTGGAGCCAATGTTTGCTTTGAAACATGGCAGCACAACATGACAATCTGCATCAACTAGGACATGTTTCATGTGCAGATATAAATGGCTCATTCTAAGTTTACAAAAACATAAAAATTCGTATTTTGAGGTCATTATGCACAAAAGAAAATACACTGACTACACTATATTCCATTTCTGCCAATATATCCCGCTAAATGCTTCAAACTGGACCTTAAATTAATAACAAACAAACAAACAAAAGAAGCAGTGCAGTAAAACAACTTGAAAATGACACAGAGGTACTTGGGGACCTGCTGTCCTGTGCTGTCTGTGTCAAAGTGACACAGACAGCACAGGACAGGAGCACCACAATTGTAAATCAAGACTCTCAGCATGTTTTTTATAACATGACCGTTTTGGTACAAACATTTACCCACCAGTCTGACGGACAGCCTTCTGAGAATTACTCACCAAATGGAAAATTTACCGCATTTGGCACTTTGCTGGTGTTAATTTTGGACCCTGACGGCACGTGTAAATAAAGTCCTTTTTCTTATTTGTTGTGTTTCTGTCTGTTTTCAAGGTGTCGTTTGCACATGTCCATTTCTTGATGACAGTGAAAATGCGATCTATTGTTCAGCAGTTGAGCAAATGAAGATATAAACATCAAATTTAATGGCTCCATGATGTGAAAAGGCTGCTGGTGCTGCTGAAACCACTTATAATTGACACCAGAGTCTGCAAGTTACTGCAGCTTTCACACACTTGCTGATCAGTCAGTGGATCTGCCTGTGTCCCAGATCTACAATCACTTTTTTCTTCGAACTACAAGAATGGTGATAAAGTTTTGACAAATCCAGGTCTCTGTGTTTTCTCAGGCTTCAGCTCCTTTGCACCACGACTGTGTTATCTCCCTCAGTTGATGAATAGAGTTCTATTGAAATCAGGTGAATTGAAAAGTTCAATACGGTTGTTAGTCTCTGGAGAAGGTAAATTTGTGACCTTATTATCAGCCTTTCTTTCTCAGCTGCCTTACAGGCACACTGAGGGCCTATCTTTGAAGCACCTGAGCATTTAGCTGAGTGAAGTGGGTTTAACGATGAATGAAGTGAAGAAGACACCAGCTGAGAACTACAATGACCTCCAAGTATGTAAAAAGCTCATATAAATTCAGTATTGGGTGAGCAGAGGTGAAATGGCTTCGAGCGCTCCAGAAGTGTGCATGAAATTCCTGAGTCAAGCTGAGTTGTTGACAAAGACACAAAATCTACTACTGAGCACATTACTGCGTGATTGAATCCGCTACTTTTTAAATAGTACTTTATGGAAATGGGAAGAAGTAAAAGAGAGGAGTAAGACAGGTTGAAAGAAACTCAGCCACAGAGGGGGAGATTTAATAACATTAAATATCCCATTTCCTCGTGAGGAGTTAAGCTGGAAGCATACAAAAAAAAAAAAGATCTGAAAAATGAAGAGGAAGTAGTTGGGAGTTAGAGGAACTCAACTCTTCAAGGAAACGCAGCTCTCCGCAGATTGGCTCGGGTTACTTTATTTTCATGACTTGCCAGAAGGGGTTTGCTCCCACACATCCACGTGTGATGTGGAGAACGGCAGACAAGATGAGACTCCTTCACTTTGCTGTTGTGACTTTGTCTGCTCTAAGAAATGCTTTAAATACAAAGGGCTGATGAGATGAAGGTTGATTATGAATTCTCTCCCACTGCTAAATGTGTCAAGCCAGCCAAATGTCAGAGGATATTCTGTCAGAGGATATTGAGCTGACTGAAAATGTCAGACAGAGAGGAACCGTGAGAGAGCGCATGAGGAGGAAACAAAAGCAGGAAAGTGGTGCACATGTGTTGGTGTGACTCAGACATGCCAGAGCACCTGTCATATTATAATGGAAGAGGTGAGGGGGGGTTGATTTAAACTGCTGTTTCACATTAGTCATGACCTGCTTCCTTTGGCACCAACTTTATATTGAACGCCTTGTTATCCATCTACATAAGAAAACCAAACATCTGAAGATCGACAATACAGTTGGCAACCATCTGAAGATCACAGGAAGTAAACCTTTGGCCAGATATCAAACACTTTTATGGTTTATCAACAGAGTAACTTTGTAATGACCCATGTTTACAAAGGGAATACAACTGACTGATTTCAAAGTCAAAAACACACAAAACTTAAATTAATTAGGCAACCTCATTTCTTTGATGGAGTCCAAAATTTTTTTACATAAGAAAACAGTAGGAAGAGAAGCATTAGTATCAACAGAATCCCAAGTTTAAATGAATTAAGACTCCACTATTCCAGTTGTGTTCCTGGTGTATTTACACCCAAAAATCCAAATCTTAGTAAAAGTATGTATGTTTTAGCCTGTAAACGTTATTTTTTAAAGCCCCTCCAAAACTTCTGCTGAGTGACCTGACGCAGGTTTCTGCACAGTGTTGCTGTGCTGCGGTGGACACAACATTAGTATGGCTCTAAAAGTCACACAACAACAAGAAATACCACCCCGCTGCTGTCTGCCTCCGCATACCAGCAAGTTTCTCTAACAGTTTATATCCATGTCTGTGAACACATGAATGTTTCACACTTATCTTGTCCCTGGCAGCACAAATGATATATACAATCAGGACAGTTTCAATGTGGCGAGAGTGTGAGATCAGTGTCACCCAGTCAGTATCTGAGCAAATGTCTCCTCTTCTCCTCCTGAGTTATAATGATGAGTAATAGACAGAAAAGTGTTTTATGCAGAATATTATGATGTCACAGTGAAACTGACCTTTGACCTTTGAGATATAAAATGTCATCACTTCATCATTTTATCCTGTTAGACATTTGTGTGAAGTTTTGTCAAAATTAGCAAGAGAATTCTTGAGTTATGGCCATGAGCATGTTTAGAAAGGTCACATTGACCTTGACCTTTGACCACCAAATTCCTATTAGTTTATTCTTCAGTCCAAGTGAACGTTTGTCAAATTTGGAAAAATTCTTGAGAAACTGCATTCAGGAGAATGTGACGGACGGACGGACGGACTGATCGATGGATGACCCGAAAAACATAATGTCTCTAGCTACGGAGGCATAAAAAGCACAAACAATGGAGGCACAGGGTTGACCAGCAACCTCCGTGTGCTGTGAGGTAAATCTACGGTTTTTGTCAATAAAGTCTGGTGGCAGCAGAGATAACAGCTTCAGCTCCCCATCAAAAAGGGCAGTCTAAGATGACTGATTTTTTTTAGGTCGTCCTTTTTTAGTTGGGTTAAAATACATTTTGCTGCTGCCCTTATTCACAGGCACCAGACCCTTTAAAGAAACACTGATTTTACTTCACAGATCAAAAGGAGTTACTAGTTACTGCTACTCCAGAGCAGTTAGTTAGAGTCATTGTGGGACTTTCAGAGCCAAACTAATGTCCACATCAGGCCACATTGCTTAGCGTCTGTGCCCTGGTTCTCCTCTCTGCTTCTCCACACTGGCAGCATGATGACCACCATCAAACTGCAGGTAATACACTGACTGTGGCTCTAATAATATGTTTATACAGTACAATGCAGAATTATATTAAATCTCAATGTGTCATCACCTGGTTAAATAAAGGTTTAACGGCATCACGTTTCACCTTCTACCTCAAACCTAACAAGCTAACACTTTTCCTACTCACTATGTTTACACTGTCAGTGATAGGCATGTGTGTTGGGGGGCGGGGGGGGTCAGCGCTATAGCCTACCTACACAGCATTTTCATAACGTCTGAGTGGGAGTTTCTGTTTGTAAAACTCTGGAAAGAAGTCAGATGGACCCTCCCTTTAATTATGTAATGAACTCTAACAGATTCCTGTTGTTTCTATGGTATGGAGATAACATTATGTGAACAGTGAAAGCACAACATTGATCATCTTGTTACTATGCAATGTTTTTCTGGGAAACCTCGGGTTCTGACATTCATATGGATGCTACCTGACACGCTCCGCACACCTAAACACCAGTGCAGACCAGACACCCCGCCTAATGGCAATGACACCCCCCAGTGGCCCCCCCAGCAGGACAGTGCACCATGCCACACCACAAAATCTGCTCAAGAATGACCTGAGAAACATAACAAAGAGCTCAAGGTGTCGACCTGGCCTCCAAATTCCCCAAATCCCAGTCTGATCAAACATCTTTGGATCGTGCTGGTACCCCACCTCACAACCCACAGGACTCAGAAGATCTG